>BPLR01020472.1:0-173650 GCA_021605095.1 Caerostris extrusa | reverse complement strand
TGAAACATAATGAGATATCATTTTTGTGTTTATTATTATTCTTACGTGTAAAGATAGATAATATAATAATAATGATACTAAACGCACATTGTAAAGATGTATATAATGCTAAAAATGAAATATAAGAAAATATATAAATATAAACGAAATAAAAAAGAAAATGAAATCATTAAAAATATATTTATTTGACTAGCTGCGATAATTGTTTCTCCACTCTTTCACTTAGCTTTTCAAATGTATCTCAATTTAAGTATTGGCCCATCGTAATGGCTGTTGCAGGTTAGCGTCATTGACATTGTTTTTAACCTTTTTTTTTTTTTTTTTTTTTTTTTAAAGTAGGGGAGGCAACCAATGGCCCTCGGCCAACCAGCGGTCCGCATTGAACATTTTTCCAGCCTGTGAGATGTATCACACTTTCACAAAATATATTTATTTTATTAAATGCCAAAGTAGTGAAAACCAATGTATTAACAAAAATACATTATTTGTGCACTCAATATATTAAAAAATTACCAGTTGAAATGATGAGAAAAAAAAATTAACTTTGATTTTAAAATAGTATTCTTGCGAATATAGGACAGATATTGCCTTTTTTTAGATGAGTTTACAGTTGGTGAGTTTGCAGAGTATATGTTTACATGTAATTATATTCTGCGAACTCATGAGGCGCGCGCGCATCTTGGAACATCTAATATAACATTTCACTTTAGTGACACAGTGACCGTCCCTAGATACGCACAGTTGATTGCTGATAGCCGAGCAAACCAGACTGTTAGTTGAAGTGGCTTTTGGTTCAACTTACACCTG
The DNA here is from genome assembly GCA_021605095.1 of Caerostris extrusa. NCBI lineage: Eukaryota > Metazoa > Arthropoda > Arachnida > Araneae > Araneidae > Caerostris > Caerostris extrusa. Next base: position 172,843 of record BPLR01020472.1, on the reverse strand, counting down.
CGAATGTTTTTTTTTCTAAAAGGAAATGGACCCAACACAAAAACAAGATCAAGCATAACGGATGTTCACCTGCAACACCCATTATGATGTGTCAATACCCAAATTGAGATCGATTTGCACAAGCTAAGTGAAAGAGTGAGAAACAACTATCGCACTAGCAAAATAAATATTTTTTTATTTATTTTTTTATTTCATTTATATTTCTATATATATATATATATATATGCTATATTTCATTTTGAGTGTTCTATATTTCTTTAGAATGAGCGTTTTAGCATCCTTATTATTATATTATCTATGTTTACATGTAAGAATAATAACAAACACAAAAATAACAATTCATTACGTTTCAGTTTTTCACTCCAAAAGAATGTCTATAGTGGTTCTAAATCTAATAGAGGATGTATAATTTTACATGCGGCCCGCGGAGTTAGGATGCATTTCCAAAGTGACCCACAAGATCCTCTGGGTTGGCCACGCCTGGTCTACAAATGAGTGTATTAACACTGTCGCTACCGGTCAAGTGAGGGTGTGTTGACAGTTATTGCCCAGCAATAGAAACAGGTTTTTCGCAAAAGGTGACTTACTTTTTAGGACGAAAAATTGCTCATGAAACATGATTATGTGTATCATACTGATTACCGAGTGACATTAAGGTCTTTCTTGAATATTTTTAATACGCGACAGGCATTAAAGGGGAAATTATTTATTAAATGCTCCATGACGCTCCGACGCGGGATGAGTAAAAATGAAACAAAATGGCGATAAAATAAATGACAAAATGCGTTACTTTGTAGGGTACATTATCATCAAGAAATATTTAACATAAATGAATTATTATGTAAGTCTGTTGCACTGATGTCATGGTTGCAAACAGCGGAGGAATGAATTCTTCATTGCTATCGTAGCTCACGTCAGTCGGGTGGTTGTCCAAACACTCATCCAACTCATCTACAATTTTATCCTTTGTTAAGGCATATCAGACGGCATTTTTTTTTTATTGGTTTGGTTTGTCGCTCTACGGTCATCTTGTGCACGCGACGGACCGGGACCTACAGTTTAAAGTGAATTCCGAACCATTCACAAACATCCATGCCAGGATACGAACCTGAAGACTGTGATACCAGAGCTCTACCCATTTGGCAATCAGGCCGCTTTTATTTGAGGAGCTTGCAAGACATTCAGAACTATCGTCTCTACAACTTCTATTGCAAGATTTGTTAAAGTAACTCATAAAGCTATCCATTCGAAACCCCATACCTTTACAACATAGCTTCTAAACTTTACTCCCAGCCAATAACCAACAGACATACATTTCCAACTGAAACCGAAAGGCGCAGCTCCGCATTCGCGTTGACGCGTAATTAGCTTTTTACCGTTAACGCCAGAGCTTCGGACGTGAGCTTCGTCGGTTGAGGTGGAGGGTCGACCAGACGGCGCTTCGTCTTCAACGCGTTCTTCTTTCAACTATTTATACCACTTGCACAAATTTCTTTCCGATGTAGGATTGCGCACCGAATACCTTCCGCAACATTCTACACGTTTCCGCAAACAAAATAGAATGCAAGTTCCTTGCTCAATAAATTCAGACATCTCAAAAATCGACGGAATCAGTTTCAGCGTCTCACAAAGCCAAGCGTAACTCAAACAATAATTTTCCCACAGATGTCAAGGACAGTGCCAGCAACCTAAAAAGAGAAAAAAATTGAAATCCCAAAAAGCCCCGGAATTTTAAACTGAAAACGGTTCTTACTTTCTGGACACAGTGGTATGCATTTGATAGTAAACCTATCTGAAAATTTTCCCATTTAAAAAGAAACTCATTTAATAACATTAATAGACAAGGAAACTATTTTGGAATTCTCTGCTTATCAGAGCAGATTCCTTACCAAAACGAAACTATGTGGGAATTTTTCGAATTAAAGGTTAAACGCGTCATTCCGAAGCGGAAGAAGAAAAGCGCCTCCGTGTGGCCATTCTGCAAAGAATAAAAAAAACCAAGAGGGGGAAGAGGAGTCGCACAAGAGCCTCCCGAATGCCTTCAGCGCGACGTCCCTATAATAAACACGTCAATCAAGCAGGGGGATGTGACATGTCAGCTCCCTCTAATAGAGATGAGGTATCGAACTCGACTAGAGACATCCAGCAGCAAGACTCACCTGTCACGTCAGTTTTAGGGAAAGTTCTTTTACGCTCTATTTTATTCGGCCGACCACAATTGCTGGATCATTTAGAGGAAATAAAAAAATGAATGGAAAGACTTGTCGGTTTGTTCATAAAGTGTAACAGTGGGAAGATTCAGTAATGTTTGATAAAAGCTGAAGTAGCAATATTTGATGCATTTCAGTGCTGCTGTTAAAAATTGTTTATACCAATATTTTATTAGTATAAATATGGCAAATGAAATTCAATAGGTCACATTTTCTTTTTACCTTTGCCGCTTATGGTTTGGTTTGTCGCTCTATGGTCATCTTGCGCGCACGAGGGCTAAACAGACCGGGACCTACTGTTTAAAGTGGATTCCGAACCACTCACAAAAGAAACACTCACAGCGCTCTGTCCTTTGGTACCACCGCCAGGATTCGAACCTGTGGTACCAAAGGGCAGAGCGCTAGTCAGTTGGACATCAGGCCGTTTATGGAAAGACCGTTTTTACGCTCTACTTTATTCCTCCAACCACAATTGCCGGATCATTAAGAAGAAATAAAAAATGACGGAAAGACATGTCAGTTTGTTTATAGAGCCTAAGAGTGGAAAGATTCAGTAATGCCTGATAAAAGTTGAAGTAGTAATATTGGATACATTTCAGTGCTGCTATTCAAAATTGTTTATTCCAATATTTTATTAAGAGCAAGGGTGGCCAAGCCAAATGACCTTGCGGGCCACTTTGGATATGCCTAATTCCGCATATAAAACTATGGATCCCTACATTAGATTTAGACCCACTAGAGACATTTCTTTAGAGAGAAAAATTGAAAAATAACGACTTATTATTATTGTGTTTACTATTATTCTTACATGCAAACATAGATAATATCATAATAATGATATTAAACACACATTGTAAAGGAATATATAACACTAAAAATGAAATCATTGAAAAATATTTATTTTACTAGTGTTAGATTTGTTTCTCCACACTTTCACTTAGCTTTTGCAAATTGGTGACAGCGCATCAAGAGTTCACATAATAGAATTGAATTATTTTGCGAACTCATACCTGAAACTTATCCATAAAACAGGCGCTATCTGTCCTATATTCCCAAGAATATTATTTTAAAATTAAATTTAATTTTTTTCTTATAATTTCGGCAATTAATTTTAGAATATAGGGATGCACACATAATGTATTTTTAAATACATTGGGTTTTCCCTACTTTGGTCATTAAAATATATATATATATATATTTTGTAAAAGTGTGATACATCTGAGGGGCCGAAAAAACGGCCGCGGGTTAAGAGTATAAGTATGGCAATGAAATAGAATAGGTCCCATTCTCTCTCTCCTTTGCCGCTTATGGTTGGATATCCATTCTACACACCGTTGGTAATTAAACAAATGCAACTGAATGTTTTTAGCCTATTTCTAACATTTTTTATTCTTTGTTATTAAATTTAAATCCATTTAGTAATTTTTTACTAATATTATTTAATTTTCACTGTTGCAGATTATTTTACAGTTAACAAGCTCTTCTTATAAATCTTTTATGTTATAATATATGGATAATTAATATTAAAATAGACTTTGCATGATAATTTATTTTTTTTTTTTACAAAATATTTGTATTTTATAAATTTTATGACTTCCAATTTTCAAATGATATTTATAAAACATGTGTCCAAATTATATTTTTGCATAATATTACTTTCTAACAGCAAAACTATTGATTCAAAATGAATTACAAACACACACACACACACAAAAAAAAAAAGACTCACCTATTAATACATAACTTTTACAATTCTTTTTAGCCTATTTTGTAAACCCTGTTAACACCATTTTTTTAATACTTTTTATGATAAAGTTTATCAATCATTTCGATAATGTTTATCCGTCTTTTATCACTGCTTATTCAGTATTGTGGAACAGTGAAACATTAAAAAAATTTGCATATTTCATTATGACCTGTTTAACGCAGATAGAAAAATGTATAGAAAAATTTGAGACCATTGACTATTTTAAGTATTTGCATGCTTTATAAATTCATGTTTTCCATTCTAATAAGCACGCACTTTGTACTGCATATATTCTAAATTTCTCTACTGAAAATTCTATATGAAGGATAGCATTAATTTTGCTTTTATTTCAACAAAATAGTTCATAAAATTTCTTTTGATATAAAAATAGAAATGTTTTTGGTATGTTATTTTTATTATAGTTTAGTATTCTATTTCCTTATTGAAACGAACGATTGAATCGTTAAAAAAAATCAGCAGGCATTTTCAGGTAGTCCGAATCACAGCTGTGGGCTGCACCGACGAATACTGTTACTCACTTAGCACTACCGAGGAGGCTCGCGTAGCTCGAAGATATGCCCTGGACGCGACTAACACTACCCCCACAATGCTCTACGATCCTATCAGATCAAGACCTACGGCTTAAAGTGGATTCCAAACCACTACAAATATCCATGGCACCGTTGGATCTTGAACCCGACACCTATGGCACAGAGCGCTAGTCACTCTGCTATCAGGCCCCAATTAGTTGCAACCTGAAAACATCCACCATTTGTTTGTCATAAACAGATATGCTTTTGCATAATCGTAGCTTATTGCTAAAAAATAACTGAGTGAACAGAGCAGAGGTACAAGAGTCACATATTTAACCAAGATGGCAAAAATTAAGTCTGAAGAAATCTCTTCAAACCCCTTTATTCCTATGCATACATATAACATCTTTCAAAGCATAGAGTTGAAATTTCATTCTATTCTGAAAAGGATTATAACAATTTGGACTGTAGCAAAAAAAAAGAACCCTTTTTCAATGGAATGGAATGGAATATCCCAATAGCTTGTAATGAAACGGCTGTCTTTCCACTTCTATGGGAAAAAAACTGTTTCTCAAAAGCTAAATGCCTAATCTTTAACATAAAACAATAAGAAAAAAAAAATTTCTATCCCCCCCCCCCCCAAATATCGTGATTTGAACGTGACCGATTACCTTCACAATTTCTTTTTATCGCGATCAACTCGAGCAATTTAAAGAGAATGATGGTTAAGAAAAAAAGACGAATGTTAGAATCGAAAAAATAAATAATTGGACCATTAAATTTAAAAAAAAAATGTGGTGAAATGTGCAGTTTTATTTGTAACAACCTTTCACTGACGAGATCAAGATTCTGACGCAATGTAATACTGTGTGCAGAAAGTAAGACCCATTTTCAATTTAAAATTCCCGGGGCTTAAGGAAATTTCAATGTTTTTTTTTTTTTTTTTTTTTAGGTTGCTGGCACTGTCCTTAACATCTGCGTGAAATGTGATGTCAAAATAGTCCTTAGTGCTTGAATTACGCTTGGCTTTGGGAGACGCTAATTCTATTCCGCCGATTTTTGAAATGTCTGAATTCATTGAGCAAAGAACTTGAATTCAATTTTGTTTGAGGTAACGTATAGAAGCATTGTCGGTGAGCAATCCATTATCGGAAAGAAATGTTTACAAGTGGTATGAAAAGTTCAAAGAAGGCAGAGAACGCGTTGAAGACGAAGAGCCCTCTGGTCGACTACCGACCTCAACCGACGAAACTCAAGTTCCAAAAAATTAAAGATTGTGTGCTTGTAAACCGTCGATTTACAATTTGCCTGAGACCTTGTGATGATGTTGAAATTTCAAAAGGATCGGTCCATTCCATTTTAGGCCTCAAACGCCTCAAATCTTGATTGGTACCGAAAACACTGAATGCGCCAGCTCACACTGCATTGATTTTCGTGACTTTTTCGCCAAAATGAAACCCACATCGTTCCACAACCACTGTATTCCCACAGTGCGAGTTCTGGCTGTCACCTAAACTGAAAATACCACTCCGGGGACACCGTTTTGTGTCGATTGAAGAGATTCAACGTGACAACAACTTTTTTTAGTTTGGTTTGGTTTGGTTTGTTGCTCTACGGTCATCTTGTGCACACTTTAGGCTAAACAGACCGGGACCTATAGTTTAACGGGGATTCCGAACCACCAACAAACATCCATGACAACGCCAGGATTGGAACCTGAAGCCTTCCGTATCAACGGCCAGAGAGCGAGCCAGTTGGCCATCAGGCCATTCAACAACTTTGTAAGCATGCATTGAGGATTGGAAAAAGTTCTCATGAGTGCATTGTGTCCGGAGGGGATGACTTTGAAGGCGATGAAATAAATTTGGAAGAATAGATAAAGAATTTATCAAAAAAAAAAAAAAAAAAATTGGTCTTACTTTTTGGTACACAGTAGTATATCTCTAGTTAGTTGTAAGAAAACAGAACAGTCGCCAAACACAAATCACAGAGTAAGAGTTCGACAAGAACGCGGCTCAGATTTGTTCAGCGAGAAAGAAATAAAAAAAAAAAAAAAGAAGAAGGAGAATCTCTTGACCCAAAGTGCGAATCCCCGTTCCAGTGGGGCACTCGAAGCCATCTGTTTGCTCACGGCAGAGGATCCCTTTATGGACTCGGGGATCAGGGAAGAGGGGAGGATTATATCACGCGTGGGTCTTCCCGGGGAAAACACCCCTTCCGAATTAATTATCGCCCCGAATCTCGGGCGAAAGACACGTACCGCCGGGAATCGATACCCTGTGAATGAAAGCGCCAGGTGATTTCATACGGAGATCTCTTTTTCATTGAGGTGGATTAGAAATATCTGGCCAGTGTTAAGCCATGCAGTGCTTCAGTATGTCAGTAGGAACGAAAATAGCTCCTGTGATGACGAATCTACTACAGCTTTGGATATTTAAATGGTTATAATTCAGACAAAATAAAGAGAATCTTGAGATAAGATTTTTTTCTAATGCAGCTGGCAATACAGAGACAGTTAATCTGTATGCCATAACCAAGAGTTGCACCGCTGTTACTCATTTGACACTAACCAGGCGGGCACGTGTAGCTTGAAGACATGCTACAGACGCGAGTCACACTACTCCCACATCGCTCTGTGATCCTATTAGACCGAGACCGTCACGTTAAGGGGATTTGTGTGAGATGCATTTAAATTAAATAGCCTCCATTCTGATTTCATTTGTAAAAAATAGAGAGCAGTAGATTTAGATCTGTTACTAGTAACTTTATCCTGATGAAACTTAATGCAACAAAAATGGTTTAGGTGAAGTGATGGAATGCCTTCTTTTGAAATAGCTGTTAAAAAAAAAAAAACCTCTGACAATAACCCGAGTTAATTTTCTAATTTTTTTTTTCTTCTTTAATTACTTTAATTTTTCTCTCATACAAGAATCGAGAAGAAAAACTTCCCTTGTTTCCTCTGAACCATTATTGTAGGTCTTTTTCAGTAGTAAATTAATCTTTTTTTTATTTCCATCAGATAAATATATTCAAACAATTGCAGCAACAGGTTTTTATTTTTCACCTGCCAAATACTTTTGTACCACAATAGGCATGTAACCTTGCACCGAGAAAGACGTTTCGGCCATAGCAGGTGAACATCTTTTTTTTTTATTAGTATTTGGTTCCGATTTGGTTTGACGCTCTACGGTCATTTTGTGCACACTTTGGGTTAATGAGACCGGGACCCACAGTTTAACATGGATTCCGAACCACTCACAAACATCCGTGCCATCGCCAAACATTGGAATCTGAAGCACCAAAAGCCAGAGAGACAAGCCTGTCGGTGGCATGAATGTTTGTGAGTGGCTCTCTGCCTGGAGCCTGTGGTACTAAAGGCCAGAGAGGTAGCCAATTGGCCATCAGGCCGCTTATTACTATTAAATCAGATTTTTTAATTTTGTTTACAGTACCTATAGAGATATTTGCGATAATTTTTCGAAGGGGAGGGGAAGTACTTTCTTTTAAAACATGGGATGCGACTTAAGATATAACAGGTGTACGTATCTTTGTTGTGTATAGATTTTTTTTATCCTTTTCCCAGTCAAATATGAAATTTGACGTCTCTCTTTTTTTTTTTATTGTTAATTATGTCACCTATTTTACTTGCAGAAATATTAGAACCCTTCTTTTCACATCTTTTTGTAATAATCGAATAAGAGTGTTCTCTTCGTAAAGGGCAACAGCCTTCGATCTATTGTTTATTTTCCAACAATATTGCGGCGATTGCAAACGATTTGCAAAAGCTAAGAGAAAGAGTGGAAAAACAAATACTGCACTCGTAAAATAAATATTTTTTAATGATTTCATTTTTCTATTTCATTCATATTTATATTTCATTTTCAGTGTTATCTATTTCTTTACAATGTGCGTTTCGTATCCTTATTATTACATTATCTATCTTTACATGTAAGAATAATACTAAAGACAAAAATAACAACTCATTATGTTTCCATTTTTCACTCCAAAAAAATGTATAGTGGGTCTCAATCTAATAGGGGGATATATAATTTTTCATGCGGCCCGCGGAGTTAGGATGCATCTCCAAAGTGGCCCGCAAGATCATTTGGGTTGGCCACTCCTGTTATACACTATTCATTTATTTCTCTTTGAGACTTCATTGTTCAATGTATGAATTTTAATTGCGCAGTTGCTAGAAGGACGAAACACTCTGTGGGATATTTAAATCGACAACACACGCTCAGAATGGAGTTCAAACACATTTAATAGGTAACACGTGTCGATGGTTTAAATTGTTATCTAGAGTGTTTTATCTCTGTTTTCGTCGTTAAATCTCTATAGATCTTAATCCTCACCCGTTAAAAATAAACACACGGGCGTGGCGCCTCGTTAAAGAAACGAGAAAGCTATTAATATCCAGATTTTGTATGCATTGAAACGGCAAGAACTTGTCTTTTCTTTTCGATGATCTTGTCAACATCAGTTTAGCCTCCGATTATGATTTATGTTTCGCCACCTAATGTTCTCTTTGACAAACAAAAACAAAAAAAAAAAAAAACAACATTTCGTAAGAGCAGTCGAATCGGAAGAAGGAACATAACTCATCCATTTCTGTGGTTACATTCGATGCACGTAAAGCGCCGTGAAAGCTCATGTAAAACACATTGTAACAGGTTCGGAGATAACATCTTAACTACACGTGTTTGAAATGTAATCGACATTGTAACGACGTCCATTTTAACAAGTCTAATGTTGAGAATGAAACAGTACAAGTGTCGAACCTATAATTTTTAAGTGAATGCCCTGAGGGTGATTAGAATGCTTGAATTCGTAATGACTTTTAACCACTTTCGTACTTGGAAAGAAATTTGTCAATCATATATATAGAACATTTGTTCATAAAGAACATTTGTTTCATTTGTTTGTCAACTAAAATTGTATACATTTTAAGATTTTTAAAATGTGTAATGTAATAACTGTGTGTCTGTTTCTTATATTCGTTTTTAAATGAACTAGCTTGCCATAAAAATAGTGACCTCAAAAATTTACAGTAATGTTTTTTGCTTACAATTTTTTAAAAAATTTTATTGACTGATGACTTAAGAATCTAAAACGATTGAAAGATCATGACAAAAAAATGTAATTTTTTTGCATTCATTCATTAAAATAATTAATTACAATTTTTATTAATTAATTAATATTATTAATTTTGTCCCACAAGCTTCAAGTTCGAATGGTGGCGGTGGCATGGATGTTTATGAGTGGTTCGAATCCACCTTAAACTGTGGGTCCCGGTCTCATTAGCCTAAAGTGTGCACAAAATGACCGTAGAGCGACAAACCACAGTGAACTTCTATATTTATACCTTTTTAGTTACATCTAAACGCGAATTGTGAAAATTTTTCAAAAGTGTCACAGAAAAAACATTGATCGGAATAAATTAAAAATTAGCATTCGTATAAAATTTTTTTCTTTCTAATGCAGCTGGCAAACACTTAGACAGCTTGGTCATGGATGCCTTTAGGCAAGAGCTGCACAGACGTTACTCACTTTGCATTACCCAGGGGGCGCGTGTAACTTGAAGATAAGCCACGGACGCGGAGTAACAAAGCCCCCCTCAACGCTCTACGATCTTATTAAACCGGGACCTACGGCTTTAAGTGGATTCCAAACCACTTCAAACATACATGTCACCGCTGGGACTCGAACGCGAAATCTGTGGTACCGAGCGCCAGAGTGCCATTCGTATAAAAATAAATGTTCCGAAATTCAAATATACGAAAATCGCCACCTAATGTTCTCTTTGACAAATCAAAAAAAAACATTTCGTAAGAATCGGAAGCAAACATTGCAGGAACATAACTCAACTCAACTTCTGTGGTTACATTCGATGCACGTAAAGCACTGTGTGAAAGCTCATGTAAAACACATTGTAACAAATTCGGAGATACCATCTTAACTACACGTGTTTGAAATGCGATCGAGATCCTAACGACGTCCATTTTAACGAGAACTAACGCTGAGAGTGAAAAAATACAAGTGTCGAACCTATAATTTTTAAGTGAATGCCCTGATGCGTCAATCTGGTGAATTCGTAATGACTTTTAACAGCTTTTCGCAATATGAGAGAAATTTGTCAATCATATACTACTTTGTTCAAAAAGTAAGACCCATTTTCAATTTAATATTCACGAGGCTTATAGAATTTCAATTTTTTTTTTCTTTTTTTATGTTGTTGGCACTGTCCTTGACATCTGCGTGAAATGTGACGTCAAAATATTCACTAGTGTTTCAGTGACGCTTGACTTTGTGAGACGCTAAAACGGATTCCATTTTGCTTTGCGAAAGAGATTTGTCAATCACATAGAACTAACATTAAATAATCAAGCAGAACTGCAATTTTATACATTTTAAGTTTTTTTAAATGAGTAGTGTCATAATTCTGTGCCTGTTTTTATATTGTCTTTTATGATACCATAAAAATAATGACATTAAAAATTTACAGTAATGAATTTCTTACAATTTTTAAAAATTTTTATTGACTCATGATTTAAAAATCCAAGATTACGACAAAAAAATTTTTTGCATTCCTTCATTAAAATAATTCATTACAATTTTAATTAATTAATTATAATTAGTTAATCAATTATTAATTACATTAATTAGTTAATTAAAATAATAGTTATATTTGAAATTTTTGAAGTAAAGCTAAGAATTTTAGTTTATCAGTTTATTCAGTTTATCTTATTAGCCGGTTTTTTTTTTTTATTATTATTTAGTTATTTTACAAAAACAAAAAAATAACAGTTGTTTAAAAAAGTGTATTCATTTTTAAATGAATAATAATGAAAGTACTTATTTAAAAATTAAAAAGGTATCTAAAACATTATACTATTTTTTTGAAAGGTATTAACACAGAAGTTTTCATTATTTGGTGAAAATTGATTGATTTGGAAATATAACATTTTACGAAAAAAAGTTCTTTTTAATTAAAAATGATGTCCTAATATATTTATCATGTCTATCTACAGTAATATTATCTCTATTTTGGAAAAAAAAAACGATTTTTCATTTTGAAAGTTGTAACTAACGATTCTCTCTTCAATGCTTATGAGGCTTGGTGGCCAATAGGCTAGCGCTGTGACATTTGGTCCCACAAGCTTCAGGTTCGAATCCTTCGTGGCATGGATATTCGTGAATGGTTCGGAATCCATTTTAAACTATAGGTCACCGTCTAATTATCCTAAAGTGTGCAAAAAATGACCGTAGTGCGACAAACCAAATTAAACTTCTAATCTTCTATTATTTAGTTACATCTAAACACGAATGACTGTGAAAATTTTTCAAAAGTGGCCCCGAAAAAACATCTATTGGAATAAATTGAAAATGAGCATTCGAATAAAAATAAATCTTCTGAAATTCAAACACTCGAAAAATCATTCAGACATTTTTTTTTTTATCCTATTTTTATCCTTTTAATAAAATATGAATTATTTTCTGTAGTCGGGAAACGCAGGGTCATATCTGTTGGTCAATAAATATTATTTTTTTTTTTCTAATGCAGCTGGCAAATAGACCGTGATCTTCGCCATAAGGGCTGCACCGGTGTTACTCACTTTGCATTACCCAGGGTGCGCGTGCAACTTGATGGTAAGCCACGGGCGCGGAGTAACAATGCCCCCGCCGCGCTCTACGGTCCTATTAGGACCGGGACCTACGGCTTAAAGTGGATTCCGAACCACTACAAACACCCATGGCAAAGCTGGGATTTGAACCCGATACCTGTGGTGCCGAACGCCAGAGCTCTAGCCATTCGGCCATCAGATCCTTCAATAAATATTATAAAAAAAAAAAAAAATAAATTTTGGTTACGTTATTTCACTCCAGGGGTGAGGGGGGTGAAGGTGTGGATCTTGTGAAGGTGTGTGAAGGTGTGGACTACACCACACCACATCATTGTGCCTAGAGCTAAGTTGCCCCCTCTACAGTTTGAGAAGGATGTGGATGAGAAGAAGTCTGATTGGGCTCTGTCCTATGAGACCGTGGCCTACAGCTTAAATTGATTCCGAACCACTGCAACATCCATGGCGCAGCCGGGATTCAAACCCGAAACCTGCGATACCCGAACGCCAGAGAGTTTCCGAACCACGTAATGCAAGCAGTGGTATGGATTTCTGAAATGAATGCACTGGTACCAAATATTTAATTTTTTTAAACTTTATCTTACATTTAATACTAGCATTTAAGCATCATCATCATCATCATTGGTGCAACAGCCCAGTGTAGGCCAAGGCCGTCTACCTACTGGTAGATTTCGAGACTTCTAGTTTTTCTTTTCACGGGGTAGGGTTGTCAGCTCTACGCCCATCGCTCTACGGTCATATGAGGCCGGGCCCTACGGCAAAAGGGGATTCGAACCACTACAAGCATCCATGGTACCGCCGGGAGTCGAACCCGAAACCTATGGTACGAACGCCAGAACGCTAGCCACTTGGCTATTCAGGCCCCAAAATTTAAGAAGCCAATTATAATTGCAAAATATATATATGAATTAAGATGAGGAGGTTAAGGGCACCAGGAGTACTCCATTTTCTCCATTGGTACTCCGTAATCGGTACGCCAGTACCAGTCTATCTCCAGTGGTACTCCGTAATCGGTACGCCAGTTGCCAATGCCCTGCTCCTCAATATCGTCTTCATTTGCCAATTATCGTAAAGGTGATCTCATTTCAAAGTGGGCTTATTTGCAAATTTATGTGGCAAAGCGCAAAAGCATAATTTTAGAAAAGTATCGGTGAAAAAATTAATTGGACTGCGAACAAAAAGAGTTGCAATTGTGTAATTGATATCATCTAAGAATACAAACATTCAACACATAAATAATCTTTAAGTAACTGATCTTTTTGACGTGCGTATCCGGTCTGCTTAAGAAAAAAATTTCTCTTTAACATACAAATACAGTATACTTTCGGAAGGGAAAAATGTATATGAAATACATACTTATCTTCCTTTACCAAACCAGTTCTAATGAAAAATCTGTTCTCTAAAAAATCTAATTAGATTCTGATTCTATAAGGGGAGGGGAAGGAGGGGGCATTTTTGCGATCAAGTAACTTATTCTTGATCCCCAAACAAGGTTACGCCTGTCCTTTTTTTTTTTTTTTTTTTCTTTTTCTACCGTTGAGGAAAGGATAACCATTTCTAATTATTCCGAGAGGCATCTATGCGTTTGTGTGCGTGTTACGCATTCACCAGAGTAATCGCATCCAATCCAGAGCGTTCATTAAAAATGAAAGAGCCAATCAGTCGTGTTCCCCGATGCCTCTTTGAAGCGGCAAAAGATCCTGGAGCAATTCGCGCACCAGTGGTTTAAGTCAAGGTTTCTGGGAAACATACTATTGTGCCCAAAAAGTAAGACCAATTATGGTTTTTTTTCAATAATTTATTCTTCCAAATTTATTTCATCTCAATCCAAAGCAATTCCATCCGGACACAATGCACTTATGCCAACGTTTTTTCCCAATCCTCAATGCATGCTAAAAAGTCATCGCAGGGATGGCCTTCAAAGCGCGCGTTGAATCTCTTTAATCGACTCAAAACGGTGTCCCCGGAGGGGGTCTTTTGAGCTTAGCTAGAATAGCTAGAAGTTCCACGGTGTAAATACGGTGGTTGTGGAACCATAAAAGTAGACACGAACGTGTAGATGTGGTTCAGTCCAAATCGTTTCAATTACGAAAAACGCTCTTTCTACTGGCACATTCGGGACCGTGCTGTATGAATAGTACGCCCGTAGAATTTCGAAGTAGATATCAAAGATAAATCCCTCCAGATAAAAGTTGAGCGATTCAGACTTGTACATATTGAATGTTTTGAGGCCCATTCTGAATCTCTGTAGACATTAATATCCGGCACAGTGTCTCGCCCTTCTAGAGACTTCACAATCAAAATTCATTCACTGAACCTTCATTGAATTGAATATTCTTGTATTAATAAAGAAACACAGCGCAAAAGTAGAATCCGTAACGGTAGATGTGACAGGCAAGGCAAAAACCTTACTTTCTTAAAAAGCACGCGATATCTCGTTGCTTCCATGATTCAGATATCTTCTTCAAACAACTGTTACTAATGGATGAGTTTTGCAGATGGATCAATTCCACACGGTACACTGAGATGACAACTATCGGTGCCTTATTATAGAGGGTTCCGAACCATCGAATGCCAGATTGCAGAGTTTTCACTGTATTTAAATAATACAGAACCAGATAGAAAGAAGTTTTCCACTTTGCTTAACGAAGATAGAAAGTTAATGTTTCTGTTAATTAAAAGTTAATGCTTCTGTTAAAAATTAATGTTTAGTAAAAGTTATATATTATTTTTCACTAAAAGGACAATTCCGAATTTGATCCAGGGTTCGCCACAGGATATCTCTACTAATACAATTTACATTTTGTGCATTCGCATTTATGTGTTGAGATCTTTTTTACTGGATTTAGATGGATATGTGAAATAAATTCCTCAGTGACTTTTATTGAATTCATACATCGTATATCTATCTATAAAAAGTTTTTTTTCCATAACAAAGTATTTTTTTTTTTTTTTTTTTTTTTTTGCAATTTTAAAGGTGTAGTATCTATCTCACTGTACTCTCAATTTGCTTACACAAAATACATATATCCTATCAAAATAGCAGTACTAAATGAGCAGGCACTAAAATAGTATAAAACAGTTCAAAACGAACAAAAGAAAATGGATACTTTTTTTAAGCACAAAAGTGTTCAATTTGTAATACATAAAAACCTGTTTTTCTTCTTAATAATATGAAATAACTTCTTTCTTTGCGGATTGAAGTTTTATTTATGTAGGATTTGTTGGTGTTGAAATCACCAGATAGCGACACTTCACGGACGCTTGTCTTCGACAGAACCTGTTTATAAAGTGGGGTATTCAACTTTGAACTCTGACCCCACGAGAAGGGGGCAAGATCCCCGTAGATGAAGAAGGAAGAGGGGGAACGCTAGATGGGCGCGGAAGAGAACGCTGGGAGATGGCGAAACTGCAACGCGCTGCGTCAAGCAGCTGTAGAAAATGGTTGTGAATGATTAACAATTAATGTAAATATATTCATTAAATATGTGTTGTTGAGAGAAAACCAACGCTTCGTTGATGTGTTTGGAAATACACCCTAGACACCCACTGCAAAAGTACAGCCACTGTTAGACTGGTAGAGAAGTCTAACAAAAACTGTAGGTTCGGCCGGGATGCATCTGTTAAAACCGGTATAACCTTACAGAAATTGGGGGTTCGGGTGGGATGCATCTTTTGCAAGCGGCTAAATCTACATTTATAAATCTTGGTGTTGAGAAAAGTATCTCGACACTTTCTGGTTTGCTGCTAAAGCAGTCTCTGTCTTTGCTACTAGTTGTATTACCTATGTTGTTCTAATGCAGCTGGCAATGCAGTGACAGTTAATCTTTATGTCATAAGCAAGGGCTTCAGTGCTGTGCCTCATTTAGCACTAAACAGGAGGTGCGTGTAGCTTGAAGATAGGCTGCGGACGCGGAGTCACACTACCCACCACAACACCTACGGTTTAAAAGAGGATAGTCACACAGATTTTTTTTTCCCCATGAGTGGCGGATAAAGTCACGCAGATTTTTTTTCCCATGAATTACTAATACATTTCAGTTCCTAAGCCCTCAATTAGGAATCTGGGCATTTTAATATCTGCCTAGTGTTTCTTATACAAAAAGTCTTAAACTGTTTTCTTCCTATTCAGACAGGCTCCAGGTATGAATCCTGGTGCTGGTAGGGATGTTTGTTAGTGGTTCGGAATCCACGTTAAACTGTAGGTCCCGGTCTAATTAGCCTAATGTGTGCACAAAATGACCGTAGAGCGACAAACCAAACCGATCCAGAATGGAGGTTCAAAACCGGTGACGTAAACATACCAAAAGCAATAGACAAGAAGCCGTAGGTGCCAATGGCAATACCCGCCTTGTGAAGGGAGGACTTGCACCACTGCTCTCCGTGTCTTCCCAACCCCACCACCTTGTCCACAAGGGTGTTCGGTGTGTACTTTATGTTAAATCGCGACTTCCTCCCGATCCATAGATAAGGATTAGGTTGCGAGTCTGTGAACGTTATCGCGGGATTATCAAAACAGACGTATTTTATCTTACGAGGAGCAGATTTCGTTGCGAGGATTTTCTTTAATGTCTGCTCAAGTTATTAAATAGCTCGTTCATACTGCTTGGAGAAATTACAAGTTATGGATTCGCCCTTATTGGGTGTGAATATTTAATAATGCCGCATTGCAATGTTTTTTTTTTTTTTTTTTATTATTATTAAAATAATGAACTTCGTCTGAAGCGTTGCAAGTGAAGATTTATTATGTCATTTCGTTTAATTGTTCTTCAGAATGAAACTTTTCGGAGTGTTTGGATCAATATAGAATAGTATGTTCTTAATTATGTACGCGATTATAAAAAAACATAAGGAAGGAAAAGGCATTAAAATCACGGAGAAAAAAAAATTGAGGGAAGATATATGGCATAAAACAGACCTTATAAGTTAGCCTCAAAAAGTTTGAAGTCATGATTCCTTGGATATAAATTTAATTAAAGTTACAAAACGTTTCCATACACATCTCTGTAATTTTGTTTCCCTCTTTAATACTCGGGAGGAATATTCGGAACCTAATTTGGGGGATTCGTTTAATTCTCTTATACGCTCTTTTAAGAAAAGTAACACGCAATTGATATTCAATACCGAGTCCTACTGAATCTCCAATTATTAACGGATGAACAAAAGCAAAACAGGCTCTGATGTTCCAGCAAATCAACTATAAATAGAAATTAAAAAGCCCCAAATTCGTCGTACGAAATCAGGAATTCATTTATTAACTAACGCAGCTGCTCAATTCGTGAATCAGTGGTAGTGTGGCCAGCTAATTGAACAAGAGGGTTCGGGTTTGAATCCCCTGGCAAATAATCATTGATCTGAGATCCAGTGAATTCGAGGGCGATTTTGGCATCAGTTATATGCCTCGTATGAAAAATCTGGTTATCAGCTGGTAGTTCCTGAGGTTTCTCCTTTACGACATGCAGTTACGGGCGAAGTCCTACCAGAAAGTTCTTCCTTCAATTGTGAGATGTTCAGGGTATGTGGGTGTGTATCTTACATATTTTTGTTTGTTTGTCTGCTATATAAATTTATGATTTTCACCTAGAGTAGGGTCAACGCACGATGGTAGGCTGAAGGTAACAGTGGCAACCCCTATGCGCACTTCATTTTATTACTGATATATATCTTCGACTCCTTGCAATGTGTAAGGGTCGCGATTGCTAAGAGACAAAAATGTTTATTAACGTTCGAACTGAACAGCGATTGGCACATTCCCAAGACTTCCGTTGCACCATTTATAACCCCGTCCTTCTATCCCCAGATGCGAAATCCAGCCCGGACCTCGCTTCGTGCTGCGGCGCTACCACATCTACCGCAGCGGCCACTTCACCCTGTTGAGGTTCCACTACCTGGACCCCCTGGTGCACGGCGGCCAGCTTCTCCGTGTCCGCCGCCGGGAGCTTCGTGCCGCCGCCGGACAGAGCGACCTCCGCCGCCGCCTCCTGGGTGGTGCCGGGCGGCATCGAGCTGGACTACGTCCTGCGCAAGGTCACCCTCGTCCCCTTCACCCCGGACAGCGCGGGAGAGGCTCTCCCGGAGGGCGAATGGCTCGTGTCCGGGCGCGGGGTGGAAGCCCTCCAAGAAGTACAAGCTGCTGAGCTACGACAGAAAAGGTGCAAGGTGGGTCTTTTCGTCTTTCACTAACATTTGTATGATACAGCTTTGAAATGCGTCTATGAAATTCCAATGCCAAGAAGAATCTTTAGAATGAAGTTTAGCGCAGCGCCTTTATATAGGTAGCATATTTATTTGATTAAAGTTACAAGGACACAGGTTAAAGCAGGCCTTAATGCCACTTTGAAAACTCAGATGGACACTTTGCTTAGATGGGCACTTTGGAGATGATTTTGCATTTATAAAGGGCAGAACTAAAGTTTATGAGTCCTTAAATAGTGTGCCAACTAAATTGGTGAAAAATGAATCCCAACAAAAAGAAAAATTAGTCTAGAGGAATTCAATTTGTGCAAAGCATTTATTCCAATTCTACATGTTTATTTGATTGAAATTTCAAGGATGAGGTTAAAGCCTGCATGAGAAGAATCACTTCAAATGTGAAAGAGTGGTGCATTTATAATAGCAGAAGTTTACACGATTTCGAATTGTATTGTACACGTGTCGGACGGAGTTCCATGCTTGTTGCTCTTGGTAGTTCAAATCATCAAAGGTATGTGTCAGTTATGGTATACCTACCATAATGTGGTAAAATATACCTACCATGCCTACCGTTAGATGTGTCATCCAATACGTTCTCGATGGAAGAACTACCTGGCCAAGGCAATATGTATGGTATGTATACCTGGTGGGTCTTGGCCAGGTACTGTTATGAACGTTGGTCACACAACAGCGGTATGGAAAAGAGTGTTATCCGGTTGGTGGAAAACATCTCTTTAAATAGTGATAAAAAAATGACAGCATAATGGGCATGCTTTAACCTATGTCCTTGAAACTTTAATCAAATACATGTGCTACCTAGATAATGGCATTGCTTAAATTTCATTCTTCTAAAGATTCTTCTTGCCGTAGGGATTTCATATTACCTAATGAAATCCACACTGCTCATCGTTCAACTCAATTCACTCAACAGTCTGAATGAAGTGTGGAACACCAGGACCCTTCCCTCTCTATATACCCCAGCCAGTTAAATAGAGGAGGGGGTATAAATAATATAAAAAATTAAAAGAAGGAAAAATTAAATCTCCCGTTGTACAATTACAGGATCACTTACATTAAACTATAAGCTACAACTTCAATAGGGTATCATTCCATATAGGTAACGTGAAACGAAAGGCATGCAATAACCAATAAATATAACAATATAGGACAATATTGTAGAGGAGCATAGTGAAGAAATATTAGGGTAACGTTCTTTCTATGAATTTAAAGCAACAAAATGTTATTGATTAAACCCAAGAAAAGAATTCAGTTCACGTTTCTATGGCAATGATTTCTTGGAGTGGTTAGTAGGACAAAAATTCCCGACTCGGATTCTTGACTCCTGCCTCTATTCCCTAATTTTAGGACCTTTATTAATGGATTTTGAAGAAGAGGTAATGAATTTTATTATGCGATGAATTCCTACACGTATAAAAACAATTTTTTTGCAAATTAATTGTTTCACAACTTTAATGGTGTGGTATTTTAATAGACGATGGATGTGAGTTAAAAAAGGTATTCTGATTTACAAAAATCTATTGAAAGTACGCTTGGAAAACTGAATAGTTCTACCCGTCGATTGACGAGTTGTTATTAAAATTTTAGATGTTTCCTCTTTGTCATTATTTTTTATGGTTACTTTTTATCATCTCTATCCATTCTGCAGGAAGGGAAAAATTCGTCCGGACATCAGCGTGTGCACAGACGCCCTGGACATCCGTTTCCACGAATTGCAACTCATGAGACTCGAACATAGAATCCCACTGAACTTTGTGTCTTTGAGGAGCTCCCATCCGCTAGAAGATCGCCGATATCACACTTATCTGTTCCTTGGAGCAGAGGGGTTTCCAACCGGAAGTCGCCCAACCTACTACCAGACACCTCTTGTACCATCGCAGGTGAAGTTACTTTTTACATGACATAAATTGAAATGGTTTTTTTCTCCACCTCGATGACCCTCGTATTCCATTCGTATCATGTATGATGCGACATCCCACGGGGAAAGACGAAGGGAAGTTCCTTTTATGGGCAACTGTGTTGTCGCATGGGAATTTGTATGCATGTCGCACACATTCTTGTGTTGTCGCATGGGACACACATTCTCACAATCGCCATCGAGTTACAAAAAGTAGTGACTTTAAACGATGTCCCCAGTTGATTCGAACCATAACCCTTCATTGCATGCCCTTTCTTTTTCTTTTTCTTGATGCGTCAGAGCTATACACCAATTAGTAAGGTGAAGGTAGAACTTCGGGAACCCTCATGCACACCATGAACTATTGAACCTCCAAGGGGAATGTAGAGCCTTCTAGGAAAAATTTTAGATATACTTCCCCTCACTGGGGTGCTGCACGGGAGAAAACTTGAAATACTCCCCGGGAAATCTCAGTGTCGATGCGTTACACATATTGTCACGCTTACCATCGAGTTTTCTCGTTTCTGAAAGCCGGGACGATATCAATACCGCCGTTGAATTTGAACCTGAATCCTCTTATGTGCTAACAGCACCCATTGCTGCTGAGCTGCTGCTAACTTTAAATTTTAAATCTTATCTTTTACTGCATGTCCAGTTATTAAAAGAACACGCCAAAATAAGAGATATTACTACAACGGCAAAGCACACACTTCAGGTTTTTCATTATTTCAAAAATTTAAATGGGACATGCCTCTCTGTAAAAGTGCAGTTTCGAAAGCATTTTCATATTCTGTCGAATGCAACTTTGAGCTGGCTAACTAAGCCGATTGCAATTTCAAAATGGTGTAGATTATGCGACTGAAGAGATTCCCAGCCGTGTGTGAACTGACTTCGAAGCAAATGATAAGAAGGCTGAAAAGAATTTCCGCTGAGATTGAGCGGAATATATATATTTGTACGGTTTAACTATATATATGGACGCTAGAGGTCGCCACTGTGACCAGTAACTGGTACCATAGCTGTGTGAACTGGTCAGTACATGCAGTTAGATTTCGAGACGACGTGGATAATGCTATGAGAGTCTGAGCGATTAAGACGGTCAGGGACCGTGTGTGATGTGTTCATGGTTATTATTAAATAGAATTGAAATTGTAGAAGTGGCACAGGGTGCCACGAGATAGCGACAACAATTTTCAGAAGTAGGATAGCGACAACAATTTGTATAAGAAAAATTCTAACTTTTAATGCTATTTTCTCTTTAAATTTTCAGTACTTCAATTAAGCTGGTTTTAATATCTATTTTTCGTATTAAATTAATTATAGTAGATATTAAGCAGGGAAAAAGGTCAAGAAGGACTCTGTAAACTTTTAGAAAGTAGAAAAAAAAGTTAAAAGTTATTTAAATATATTTATCCAAAACAATGCGCATTGCTACCAAGGAGTCATTTTCCTGATTCTAACTAATAGGATCTTTAGTGAAAGTCCCCAAAAAAAAAAAAAAAGGTTTATCTATACTCATCCACACTTAGAATGTGAAACTTTCTTTTCTTTTCTTTTTACACATCTTTACTGTCTTTATTATTTTACCACATCTTTTTTCTTTTCTTTTAATAAAATTTTTATAGCAAGTACTTTTATTTGCATGAAACACAAATAAATATTGGATACTGATCCGACACTCATTCAAATAACTGACGAATAACAGGTACTTTGAAACAAAATGTAGCCTATACATCAATAAATGATAAAGCTAATAAAAATATTTATCCTAAGGAATAACTCTTGGCCATTGCAGAAAGTTCAAGTCAATATTCTTTAAAAAAGGCAGCAATAAAACTGAATAAGAAAAGCAAAATAAAATAAAAAAAAAACAAGTAATATAAAAAAAAAAATTATGTAAATTCCTACTTTTTTTCCACTATTTTGCAGAAAAGTCCTTTACAAATGAAGTTGAAGTTTTCCTCTTGCATCTGGCGCCATCTATTATTAGATACATGCAACTTAAATCTAAAAAAAACTAAAATGAATTAATTAAATTTGATGAATGAATGAATATTTGAAAAAAAACTGTATCAACATCCAGTGTCATCCACTACAAGTTCAAAAATATGTTTGAACTCGAGTGGATGAATCAAAAGTATTTTATGAAAACGATTGCAAATTTGAACAAGATATATATATAGGGAGAGTGTGAACTAATAGTAGGAATTGAGTAAATATACAATAAATAGGAATTCTAGTGATCGATAAAGAATTTTTAATTTATTATTTCAAGATATATATCTATTTTCAATTTATAAAATTTGAATTTGAATTTGAAATCAGATGATAATGATGTATGATAGAACTAAAATAAAGAAAAATTATTCTGGTGATCGTTAAATAATGATCTATTAACGATTTTAATATGTATCTCCTTTCAGTGTATGGACTTTCAAATGAAATCATCGAAAGACGAAATGATTCGGGTGATCGATAAGGATCGGTTTACGATTTCAATTTATCTATCTCCCTTCAATTCAGGATTGAATCGAAATCATAGAAAGAATAAATGATTCTGGATAACAACAACAATGATTCAACATATATATCTCCTTTCAATTTATGTTTAAACTGTAGGTCCCGATCTAATTAGCCTTGTGCGCAAAAAATGTCATCAGAGCGACAGAACAAGCCCTTCAATTTATGAAACTTGAATTGAAATCATCGAAAAAGAAATCATTCTGGTGATAGATAAAGTTCGATTTACGATTTCACCTTATCTATTTCCCTACAATTCAAGATTGAATTGAAATCATCGAACGAAGAAAGGATTTTTGGGATCAATAAAGAAGGATCTAGTTGTGATTTCAACATATATCTCCTTTCAATTTATTTTTAAACTGTAAGTCCTGGTCTAATTAATGTTAGTATGCAAAAAATAATCATAGAGCGACAGACCAAACCCTTCAATGTATGAAATTTGATTTGAAATCAGATGATAATGATCGATGATAGAATTAAAATGATGAAAATTAATTCTGGTGATCTTTAAATAATGATCTATTAAAGATTTCAATAAATATCTACTTTCAATTTATGTTTAAACTGTAGGTTCTGATCTAATTAGTGTACAAAAAATGACCATAGAGCGACGCATCAAACCTTTCCATTTATGAAACTTGAATTCGATCGAAATCGATTTGAAATCATCGAAAGAAGAAATCATTCTGGTGATCGATGATGTTCGATCTACAAGTTCAACTTCTCTACCACCCTTCAGTTCATAAATGAATTGAAATCATCCAAAGAGGAAACGCTTTTGGTGATCGATAAAGAATGATCTAGTTACATTTTACGTATACCTCTTTTCAATTTATGTTTAAACTGTAGGTTCCTGTCGAATTAGCCCTAGTGTGCAAAAAATGACCTCAGAGCGACGGACCAAACCTCTTGAATTTATGAAATTTGAATTTAAATCAGTGATTTTCCGATTCCTGAAGCGACGACCCGACAATGAGCGTTCCTCATGCATATTCCTTGGCGACAGCGCGTCATCCATCCCCGAGACGCTTCATAACAGTACGCCGAGTATCAGATTTCCTCCGCCATCAGCATTCCCGCCTTTCCCATGTTTGGGTTCGAGTCCCTTGTTCGGAGGCTCCCACCCCAATTGATTCCCCCTTTCCATCTCATTAGCTCGAAATTATCCCGAGGACGGAGCAGCTGGCTCGTGAATAAAATGACCGCCTTTCATAACACAGCGCGTGCAAATCGATTTCCCACCAGGTGTCGAATCGAATCCTTCGCGAGGACCCCTTCGAAAAAACAAAAGACGATAACTCATCACTTCAAAAGGAAACTCAAAAGGCCGACAGACAGCACACACATAATAACTAATTTTCTCTTTTGATGTTGCTATTGGTGGCGTTAATTTAACCTTGATTACATTTATTTATTAAACACGAGAGATCATTTGATTTAAAATAATCCACGATCTCAGAATGTATCTCAATTTTTCCAGACCGTTACAAGGGAGATAAATTTTTAAATTTTACATTCAGTCCCTCCCTTCTCTTCCCCCCTTTTTATTCAACAGATGGAGTCTAAAAAAAAAAAAAAAAAAAAGAATCGTGGCACTTAAAAAGAATTGATGACCTCAATGAGCGATGCTGTAATATTTCTTAAATTTATAAAAATGTTTTAGGCCTTGTTTTTCAATAAATTTTAAGTAAATACATCATTTCATGTGAAACTTTAACTTAATGCTAAAAAAAGAAATCCCTTTACAAATTCTAATTGACAGGCTCTTTTCGTTGGACTGTGACAAGAATTATTTTATGGATAAACTGTACGTCGGCCCAGCCGATAAGATTTTATTTATCGAACTACGTACTTACTCAAGATAAACAGATGCAAGAAATGTTATTTGTTTTATCATAATAAAATAGAATCAAACATTTAGAATTAGGGTCCTGATGACCGTGGCTAGCGCTCTGGCGCTCGATGCCACAGGGTCCGAGTCCATGGATGCTTGTAGCGGTTCGGAATGCACTGTAAACCATAGGTCCCAGTCTGATAAGATCGCAGAGCGTTGTGGGGGTAGTGTTACTCGCGTCCGTAGAATACCTCCAAGCTACACGTGCCCCCTGGGTAGTGCTAAATGAGTAGCAGTCCTTGCTTATGACATAAAGATTAACTGTCTCTATATTGCCAGCTGCATTAGAACAACAGAATCGAACATTACAAAAAGTTCTTTTTAAACAATATTTTTGAATCATTGTGGAGAGAAAATAAGACACAAGAAAATTTATGAATGGAATATAAAGGCCACATATTTAGAAAAATTAAATGTACTTTTATCGAAAGATAAAAGTCGTTGTATGATAGTAGACATTTTTCAGCCTACGCGTCAACAGCAAAGAGTAGTAACGGCCGAGCGTAAGAATAGTAATAGCCAATTGAAAATCACCAAATCAAATGTGTTAAAATTCACGGTAAAAGTGATAGGTGTATGATCACATGATAACTATGTTTGTCCCTATTGACAGCCCCAATGCGTGCTGAATTTTATTATCATGTGTGAACATGATGTTGTCCTGCTTAGGGCTCCGTGACGTTATGCGAAAATGAGGGGCCAAGCAAATTAAACTCCAATTCGAATTTTGGCGGAAAATGGTATTTTGGGCCTCTTAACTCTTGAATAACGTTAGTCTTAAGGAATTTTCTGCAGAATTTAACCTTTCTTTGAAGTGCTTTGTAATATGGTTTTGAAGCACTTTTCGCGTCTTGGCTTGGGATTTTAAACATTTGTATATGCAATAGCTATAAGTACTCGTAGTGCGTTGAATCCATTCCTTCTTCCTGAAGTTTCACATTTATCACTTTTGGCATTTTCCCGCGCTTATGGAACTGTAGAGTGCTTCTTATTGTATTTGGAATACTTCCTTATTCATTTATGCCTAGAATTTTCAATATATTCTTTTGACTATTGAATGTTATAATGTTTCTTGTAGAATTGGGAATACTTCATTCTTCATTTACTCCAAATTTTAATATATTCTTTTGGGTATTGAAAGCGATAACGTTTCTTGTAAAATTTGGAATACTTCATTCTTAATTTGCGATGACATTTATCTTACTTTTGTATATTCTTTTAGAGATTCTTGAACAATTTATTCTCCATGAAGTTCTTGATCTATTCAATATTGCTATATTCATGTGGCTATTTGAATTTGGCCATTCTTGTAGTATTACAATCCATTGCTTCATATATCTCTTGCATTATTAAACATTGTCCTATTCCTGAGTGTATTCATCCGTTCTCGAATGTTCATTCACGATAAGTTGAAATTTGCCGAGCAGATTTCAGCTTTTTTAAAATAAATGTACAATATATAATATTTTTGTTATTCTGTGGGTCGGTAACTTTAATACACCATAACTAAATTCATGACTAGCCACCTCATCAAAAAATGGATAACGAACAGAAACAGAAGATGTTTTCAAAAGAAACCGGCGGAAAATTTTTTTTTCCTCCCTTTGTCGAGAGGTGCCCCCTTTCCGAAATTTCCTCCTCGAAAAGAGATCCCAACTTTTAATGCTCTAGTTAGTTTTGTGCCCACACGGAAAGGGATTACCGGCTGCAGTGAAGTGTCCTTCCAGATAAGTACAGGAGATCAATTTCCTATTGGACAGCCAAACCTTCTGACGACAGCAGGTGTCTCTTTTCCGAAACAGTGCTCCGATTTAATTTGAATTGGCCCCTCGTGATGCTGATATTTAATCTTGAACCTCGTCTGCTCGAATGTCGAAATGTGTAAGTTTCGAATGAGTAAATATTGAACCACTATTTATTCCCCTGGAATATCATCCCTTCGGCATGATATCCATTACACGCGACTCAAAATCGAAGTGAAAAAAAAAAAAAAATCCAAACACTCACGATGAAAAAATGATTCATGAATGAGTTTAATGAGAATGTATTAATGAAATGAGTTAAAATGAGTTTTTATCATAATGATAACTAAAATGAACCCTTCTTCGTTACCTACTAAGTATCGAGTGACAATTAGATTGCTAATTATTTTTGTTGTTGTTCTAATGTAGCTGGCAAACACTTAGACAGTTGTCTTTGATGTCTTAAGGCAAGCGTTGCACCGACGTTACTCACCCAGGAGGTGCATGTAGCTTGAAGTTAAGCTACGGACGCGGAGTAACAATACCGCCGGATTGCTAATTATGCCATGATATATTTTTCTCTTGGATAGAATAATAAATTACAGAAAGATCCCAACATTGAATTACTTACAGTTTAGTTTACCAATTTATCATCTGCAAAAAGCAATAGAAATTATTGTCCTACAATATGTACGCTATATATATATATATATATATTTCGCCTCAATACATGCATCAGGTATGTTGTGTATATCTTATAATCTAATTGAACAACCCAATATTTATAAAAGAATTTCAAAAAGATTTCCATTAAACCTTATTTAAAATATTTGGCTCTGAACGTAGTCGTTTCATAGAATAGCAATAAACCAGATAGCAAATTAATTATTTTTTAATTTTTAATTTTAACTAATCTCTTGATATCCTTGGCCACACGTGAGGACATTCATTTTTTATAATTATAATTACTATCATTCATAAAAAGAACAAAATTTGATACTTAATTATTCATTAATATTAAATTAAATAAATTAAATTAAATAATTAATAATTAAATAATTAATAATTAAATAATTAATAATTAAATAATTAATAATTAAATAATTAATAATTAAATAATTAATAATTAAATAATTAATAATTAAATTAAATTAAATGAAATATATTTTGTTTTAATAATGAATGCCCCAGAATGTATACAATAATTTCACTTATGAATTACTATGAACGCTCAACGACCACAAATATGGACGTCATGGGTTTTATTTTTGGTGCTTTTGTTTTCTCTAATTTAAAACAAATAAATCATAACGAAACAGTCAAACGCATTCTCTCGATATTTACATTTCTTGTTGTTAAAACACGCCCACGCAGACAAGGAAGTTATATTTCCTTTGGAATAGGTTTACATTTCCAGTTTTTTTTATAATAAATTACGTTCGTGGAGCTATTTATATCCATGAGGCAACAACCATTGCTAAAAATCAAGAAAAATAAATAATTTTATAACCAATTTTTGCCCGTACAGGAGCACTTCATTATATCCTCTCAACACACTACGTCCGCTCTGCGGGTCAGTTTTATTTTGCATGTAAAAAAGAAAGGACAGTTCGAAGTCTTAGAGTCATTTTATATTGGACAATTTTCCTTTTTGGTGGTATTCTTGTTCTGAAAGCATTTGAAAAGGGTGGGCAACATCAATTAACACTTTTTATTATTATTTTTTTTTAATTTTTACACAGAGCTGGAGGATTTATTTTTAAGAAAAAAAGGCTCTTTTACTTTTAATATTCTCTACACTGAACGGTGAAACTTTATCCGTTAATTGTAAATTGTACTCTCAAAATAGCACCCCAAGAATTTTTTGTTTTCAACAACAAGAAATAACAACAATGTTATTGACTCTCAACCCAATGATCACCATGTCATTTTCAAAAATGAAGTGTATTGTACTGGTCATTTTATTACCCAAGTCCATTATATTGGACATGCTAAAAAACTACTATACTTACTATACTGTTTTGTGGTACCTTTTAGATGATCTATTTCAAATGAGAGAGAAATGAGTTAAGAAATAAGGTTTCGGGCCTCAATGAAGATGCGCCGAAAAACAGTGTATTAGAAGTTGTGACATTTCTAAACATTCTTCCTTGAAATCGAAGGCGAAAGAATGAGGAGAGTGACGAACTGAATAATAAAACTATCTTTCACCTAAAACATTTCGAATTTAGACAGTTTTGCCGAAATAATAATTGTTATTGCTTCAAATTTAAATAATTTTTCAAAATTATTATGATGGTCTGTTTCAGGCAGTCCAGTGCCCGACGTGCCTTGCAGTAGCGAAGGCCAGCCTCACATCACCACCCATTCTGTCCTCGGGCCCTTACAACACCGATGTCGCCGACCTCAATGGCCAATGGATCAGCCTGAGATGCGAAGTCAGGCCCTACGGCCTATTTCTCCGGCGCACCTTCACCTTTGACGACGCATGGCAGGCCCAGCACTCCTACTACAGAGATCCGCACTGCAAACATCCCATGTTCGTGCTCAGCGCAACCGGACTCTACTTCCGGGGGATGCCTTCGACAGTGGTGCTGAACGCCATAGAATACGACTTCCACGTCCAGGAAGTGTTTCTCACCCCCAAGATCTCCAGTTCGTCAGCAATCTCAACGGTCTGTACTCGTGCGGATCGAACTGGAAGGTTGGCGAAAGAGGCAACCTGACGCGACACGGTGGGTGCAGAGAGTTGGGCATCGCCGTGCCATCCATGGAACAAGACCTGGTTCGATTCGAGAGGTCCGGTGCAGATTTGATGTTCCTGTACCTCGGCGAGACGACAGAGGACAAAAAGAGGCCGACCAGCTTCCAGCCGCCCCTGGTGAGATGCGCCACGCCCGAAAGTAAGATGGCCGAAGATTATTTTCACAACTACAATCAACTTCGTCCTCTCCCGCTGGTGTCCGGAACGTCAGCGGTCCACAATTCCGTGCTGTGTTTCTTCGTCGTTTGTTTTCTGTCGAAATTGCTTGCCCATTGATTTTAGTCCATTTTCAATGGAAATGACGAATTCATCCATGTGTTGATAGAAGTTGGTGTAGGAATGTCCCAAGCCTGAATGATATCGAGAATTTAAAAACATTTCTCCTCATGAAATTGGACTCGCTATGTAATTTTTTTTTTTAATTTTGTAAATTATACACATTGTTCATTTTCTAAGAATTTATGTCCAAAAATCTAACCATCAATACTTGCACAAAAATGTACAATCAATACATTGCAATACAAATTTGAATCAGAAACAAGAATTCGTTCATTTCACTTTTTTGAAGAGATACGAATAATATGATTTTAAATGGTTTGAGTTCTCGAAAAATCATCATAACTGGCTCGACAGCTCGTTGTGGGCCTTCTTTAAAAGATCCAGCCAAGCTGTTCTCCTCTTGGCCATGGACCTCCAGTTTTTGATCTTAACAACATTAAAATCAGAGTTTAAACCAGTCGACCCATCTCTTTTTCGGTCTTCCCTGGGTCGCTGTCCAAAAGGGGCTACATTGAAAACCCTCAAAGTAGGTCTATCACTTTCCATTCTCATGAGATGACCGGCCCATCTCATTCTGTTCAGTTTAATAAATTTTTAGAATGTCAATATCTCTAAAAAGTTTGTAAAGTTCAAAATTTGGTCTTCTTCGCCCATTTCCATTGTCATTGCTACCACCAAAAATAGTTGGTAGCACTTTTCTTTCAAAGATTGCCAACATTTTCTCTTCTCTTGCTGTTAGTGACCCTGTTTCAGATGCATATATTAATTCCCGAAAAAAAAAGCAAGAGATTTATTTAAGCCAAAAAAGATCATGCATTAAAAGTTTTTTTTTTTTGTCACAAAGTTAAATATTTTGCTATGAAATTTCGTAGAAATGGTTCGCATTTCGAAGTCCTTTAATGCGAACGGAGAAAGTTGTAAAAATATTATTGCAGTTCTAGCCGGCAGCTATCAACGAGATTCTTCAAAACACTCGTTATTTTAATTATTACTCTATTTGTACATAAAGTGTTTTGAAATTATTTTACAAATTCTCTTAAACGGCATTTTAGTGGAAGAATAGTTCAACTGTTTTAATTTGTGGAAGATTTAGAATTTTCCTCTTAGAATATCGAGTGCTTTTTCAATTCGATCATTTTGACATCTTTTTTAATTAAAAATGGATTCATATATTCGACTGAATTCTTAAAAATTTCTAGAACATGTTTAAAAAGTTCGATGTTCCGATATTAAAATGAACCACCCTGAACTAACAATTCTTTTTAATTTTTATCTTTTTTTTTATTTACTTAATGTTTTATAATAATAACTGCTTAACTTTTCCTAAGTAATATTTTAAATTGTTTGAATGATTATAAAATTTAAAAAATATTCATGATTTCACCCCACAAAAAAGAGATTTTGAAATATTATCCTTGCGAATATTCTTTTGAGAAAATAATATTATATTCATTTTTTTATATCCTATTTAAGCACACATTTTGTTTGTTTTAATTAACGAACCTTTGAAATACAAGGATTAAATGTAAAAGAAACGTAGGGCTTTTGCATCTTTCCATTAGGGTCCCTAGCAATGTTTGTGTGTTGTTCGGAATCCACGTTAAACTGGAGACTAATTAGCCTAACCTGTGCAAAAAAAAAAAAAAAAAAAAAAAAAAAAAAAAAATGGCTGTAGAACCACAAACTAAACTTCCATTAAAACCGTAAATCTGCTTTCAATTTTTTTTTTCTTATACTTTACCAGCGATAGTTGGCGGGCTTTATTGCGTAAGTATCTTGCATTTAACAGATGGACTGAAGCGTCCATAGGCTGACACATGGATGGCGCTACTAGTGTTGAATCCATATGATTTTTGGTTGGCCCTAGCCTTCAAGGGACACATGTGTGAATTTGACAGCTGTTGCACTGTTAGTATGTGAGTTATAGCATTTTGTGTTCATCACGTGCAGTCCACTCGGCTGACTGTCGATTGGACTCCGGTGTGAAATGATGAGCCATGTTTCATCCATTGTCACATATCGACACAAAAATTCGGGTTTATTATGATTGAACAGCTCCAAACACTGCTTAGAATCATCAATTCGTTGTTGTTTTGGGTCGATTGTGAGATCTGTGCGGAACCCACTTTGAACAGAGCTTTCGCATATCCAAATATTCATTCACGATATGTCCAACACGTTCCTTTGATATCTTTAGGGTCTCAGCTATCTTAATCCACTTCACTTTACGGTTATCAGAAATTATTTTGTGGACTTTTTTGATGTTTTCGTCGGTAACAGCCTCTTTGGGGCGTCCACTGCGTGCATCGTCCTCGGTGTTCATTTCGCCTCGTTTAAATTTAGCAAACCACTTCTCTACGGTTGATTTTCCTGGTGCAAAGTGCGAATAATGTTTATCAAGCCAAGCCTTGGCTCCAATAGTATTTTTTTTCGCCAAAAAGCAATGCTTTATTTAACACACGAAATTCCTTTTTATTCATTTTTTCAAACTAACAAAAGTTGCTTCATTAAAAATGCTATAACTCACATACTAGCGGTGCAACAGATGTCAAATTTGTGCACGTGTCTTTTGAAGGTGAGGGCTAACTAAAAATCATATAGATTTAATACTAGTAGCGCCATCTATGTGTCAGCCTACGAACATGTCAGCCCAACTGTTACGTTTCATATAAAAGAAAACAAACGGCTGTCTCCTAACTGAAAGCAGGGGATGCAATGGACGTCATCACAGGATTTCAACTTAAGCCTTCCAGCTGCGCATTTGACCAATCGGCAAAGAGAGAACCATCATCCTATTCAGAAATTTTTTTTTTTTTTTATCAGTTGTTGTATTTCTACAAAACATGAAAACAAATTATAATAAAAAAAATAGTTCTTATTCATAACTGTTAATTGAAATTGAATTGTCTTTTTTTTTAAATTTTCATCGTATTCTTTTTGTTCTTTTTCACTCTTCACAACGCTTCAGATAGAGAATTTCTTTTTATAGAATTTTTTTTTCTAAAAAAATATCAAACATTCATATAGTTTGACGTTTCAAAGTTTTCTACTTTATCTGTGAAAAGCAAATTTTTTTTTAATCGAATCGAAATAATGTTTTATTTTTCTAGTAACGATTTTATACCTGCATTTCGTGAATTTTTTTGTGAATGTTTGCTTGCAGGTTCGAAAACAATAATTGCACTCAATTACGGTAAGATACATGGAGGAACATTTTAAATGAAGCACTTAAATGAACATTTAAAAAAAAAAAAAAAAAACATTTCATCACAATTTTTTAATGGAAGAAGATATTTCAAGAAAGTCATTCAAAAGATATTTAAAACTTGCACGATCATTATTTTTTGAAAAATTTAAATTTGTAAAATGTGGTTGGTTAACATTAAAAATTTATTGTAATTTAGTTGCAAATGTGAAATCGCAATTATAAAATGAAAAAAAAAAAAAATCAGTAAATAAATAATATCGGAAATGATTGATATTTATTTATTTTTTGATGACTATTTGATTGTATAATTTTTTAATTAAATGATCTGTTGTCCTCCTTTATTCTGTATTCGATCGTTAAAAAATATTAGCATCTGTAACATGCACAGAAATAAATCTGACTGAAATTATTGTTTTTTATTCGCTTATTTCACATTTATCGACAAGTAACAGATTGGTACTTACGTATTAACGATACCTTGGCGACAGTTGCGCCAATAAAGAGCACACGCGCCAACCGCAGCTACAGATTTGTCGGTTTTTAAGTGGCGCCAAACTACACTTAAAATTTTTTGTTCCAATTAATAAAATATATAAAACCATTTAAAATCAAAAAGCTTCCAAAAAATTTTTGTTCCAAATAATAAAATATATAAAACACTTCATTTAAAATCAAAAAGCTTTCAAAAAAATTTTTGTTCCAAATAATAAAATATATAAAACACTTCATTTAAAATCAAAACGCTTTCAAAATTCAAGACACTTTCATCAATTCCCACAATGCAATCTGGTCCACCTACCTTCATTTTGGTTTATTCTCCATATCCAAGACACATAATTCACGCATGTAATTGTTCCAATCTATAACAGTTTTATCCGATAAATTAAGTTGCTTTTCACAAAATTTAATAGACGTCAACTCCTCGCACCAGCAGTATATGAATCTCAAGGCTGTACAAAATGGAATTCTGCTTCCCTCAAACCAGTTGTCTTTTCTAAGTCCCACACGATAAGCACACTGACTGAAATTGCATTTCCAAAATTTACGTTCACCAAAATAAAGTTTCATGTCATGGGAATTGGGACATTTTCATTGTTTTGGTAAAATATTTCGCTCCTGAAAAAATAAAATTGCATCTTGTTCTGTTTCTGGCAAATCCCAAATACGCATCTTCATAGCACTACAAAATGGCGTCAAAACTCAGCAAATCTGCAGCTGTTAGATTGACGCCACTTAAAACCACCAAATCTGTAGCTGTTAGTTTGGCGACACTTAAAAACCGCCAAGTCTGTCGCCAACGTACCGTTAATATGTAAGTACCAAACTGATATTACGCCAAAATCATTCACTGGGATACCAAATCGCCAAGTAAACAAACAAAATGGCTGCCGAAGTTCGGTGTCGTAAAACGCTATTTCGCCAAACAGTCCTATTACGTCAACATTAGTAGCCAAACGTCAAAGTTTATTCCTGAAAGTGCTTTTAAGCCAAAATTTATCGCTTTAAAGCCAAATATTATTATTATCCTGCCAAAATTTTAATCCTTGAAGTGCTTTATCGTCAAACTTTCGCTAAGCGAATTTTGTTTTTTGTACTTTTACGCCATCAGTTAATGCTTTATCGCCAAATTTTTATCACTAAAAAACTTTATCTCTTGGATACATTTGAGCCAAATGTTATCACTTTTACGCCGAAATTTGGCACTATTATGCTGAACAAAATTTCTAAGTTGCCTTTACGCCAATTTACATCACTTTATCGCCGAAGTTTTACCACTATTATGGCAAAATTTTAATATTTTCTTTTTACCCCACATATTGCTGCTTTTACGCCAAAATATATTATTATTTTGACAAAAATTTATTCCTAAATTGCTTTTACGCTTTATCGCCAAATTATTATGTGGAATTATGTTTTGTTAACTCACATGCATATATCATTTAGACAAATTAATTAGATTTAATCGCTACTATGATAAAATTCCAAAAATTTATTCGCTAATACTTCAATTTTTTTTTTTTTATTATTATTATTATGTCAAAAACTATTTCATGTTCTTTACAAAGCTAAATTCGAATGATGAAACAAAAGGAAAAAAAAAAAAAACTTACATTTTATTCTGATATATCCCTAGTTGGAAGATAGCGTCCCTATTCTTATCAAATGAATGAAGAAAACAAAAAGAACAACATCAGAAAACCACAGAAAAGTTTAATACCTTTCAACTGCCTTTTTCTTCTGTAAACTAACGTTCTAAAATTAAAAAGTTACATATTTCGGTTGCCACAAAACCCTAACTACGTCAACAGCATTTAAAATAAACATTCGAACGACGTTTTCGCCGTGAACTAATTTTAAAAAAATTGAAAAAAAATTAATTTAAATTTTAAATTTTTTTCTAGCAAATTCAAATAAAACCTTAATTATTTCAACAGCATTAAAAAGAAAATAATTATTTGATAATCAGTAAATTAAAAAATCGTTTTTCTTGTTTGTTTCGTATTTTCATGAGTGGCAGCATCATAAAAATTGTTTATTTTCTGTATCATGTCCTGTAAACATACGTTATAAGAACCATCTCAAAATAATCAATAATTTATGGGAATAAATATTTAAATCAATATACATTTATGTTCTTTATTTACTATAACTAAAAAATTCTGCAAATAACTATCGTAGTAGAAATAAATAGTCATTATATTGTTCGAGAAAAGAAGAAGTTAAGAATTCCTCTAAAATATTGTAACCCTAAAGAGATTGGCGAAATATTCCGGGTTGCAAGATTGGCGACTTTCTCAGCGGTACAATATTTCAGATTTCAACCAAAATTTCCTTACTTCGCATTGAATAAAAAAATTGAAAATTTTTCAGAAACGGTAAGTAACTTAGACTTTAGGGGTGTAAGAAATTACAATAGAAATATACAGGGGATTATACTTAAAATCCCCCTTTCTAAATGTTGAAAAAAAGAACTACTCGTCACAATGAGTTCAAATTTGAACATCAAATAAAGTTCCACTGATGTTTCCCATCCAATTTGGTATGACCTTGCCGTGGTGGATGGGCTTTCCACTCACAGCATCACAACCATTGAATGACTTGGAAGTCATTTTTTCCATCAAAACACCGATACAATCAAGCACATTGAACACTACAGTTGGTTTCATGTGCAACTGATGCCGAATACGTTGTCATTTCGATTCAAAGTATCACTAGTAATCAAACTACTGAGATCGGAATATTCTCCGCATTGACACTCTTGCTAGTTGTCGTCGCAGCCATATTTCCGTTTGTTGAGGAGGGGACGATTTAGGGTAGGTCCTCTGCAACCTCGGGCGGCCACTACGCGATTTGTCAAAAATACGTCCTGTTGTTTCGTACTACCTTATTTACCGTTTGGACAGTAGACTGACTCTTCGAGGCAATTTCAGAGTAAGATTTTTTTCTGTTTTCCTTAGCTTAATTTTCAATAAACAAAGATTCAAATTTCGTTTTCATTTGTTTCATTAAGTAATAATAGTTCATCAGTAAAAACCAGGTTAAACTGCGAATAAATATTTATGAACGCAGTTGTACATTGTACACATTGTTGAAGGACACAAATTAGTTTAAAAATTAATAATTGAAAATAAAACAGAGTTTCTCGGCAATGAGATTCGAAAAGGAAAAGTTTTAAAAATAATATTATTATTATATTCTTGAAATGCAATTCAGTTCAAAATGAACAGTTCAAAATGAACAGTTCGGGAATTATTTGCTTATATATATATATGTATATATAGCTAAATGAGTAGTGCAAATGAAATAGATTTCACAATCAACTTACAGCCACGCACATCACAAGAAACTAATTTTAATTATGAATATTTGTGTGCGAATAACAATTAATACTTTCTGCAGAATGAAACAAAGTGGATGCAGAAAGACGTTCTAACATTGTACTCAATTAACGTAGATGATTATATGAATATAATAAACTATTTAATCATTTTTTAACATATTTGCATGCAACAATTTCAGAATATAAAAAAAAAAATGTGTAGAAACACCACGATGTTTTGAAGGACAAATACCAGAGTTGGACAGATTTGATGCAACAGTCTGAACTTTACGAAAAAATACATTTCAGTAGGTCTTATTTCTATGGAAATGAATGTTGAAAACGTATCACAAAAACTAAAAGTTTCCAGCTTATTCAAATAGTGCATTTTTTTCAATTTCTTCTATTAGCTCACATTCTCCCTATATATATCGTGTTCACATTTTCAATCGTTCATAAAATACTTTTTGGGTCAACCACTCAAGTTCAAATACAATTTTTTTTTAACTTGTAGTGGATGACACTTGATATTAATACAGTTTTTTTTCAAATATTCATTCATTCATTCAATTTAATTCATTAATTTTAGTTTGTTTTTTTAGATTTAAGTTGCATGTATCTACCCATTGAGGGCCCAAGATAAACTTAAAAAAATGAATGAAAATGATTTATAAAGGACTTTCTGCAATAGAGTGAAAAAAAAAGTAGGAATTGACTTTAAAAAATTTTTGTATGTTTATTATAAGGTATTTTCACTAAACCAATTATGTAAAACTTCATATCCTAAATTTTAAATCAAATTTAATAACTCTGAAGTGATGCGATTCATTTTTAAAACATAAACACAATAGTTTATTCTTTATTTCTTAATTAATAAAATGGCTCCTTTCAACAATGTTATGCAAATTGAATGCAAAAAGTGGAGAAAGAAATTGCTGTATGAAACGCCAAATAATGGGAAAAGAAAACAATATAAATAAGTAATTACAAATGTTGTGAATATTATTATTATGAATATAATTACTTGTGAATATTGTTATAAAAACAGTTTTCTCTGCTGCAAGAAAAATAATTCAAATGGGAATTACGTCGAACAATTTGTTATGGAAAGTGCCAATGTAATAAATAATGGTGTAAGGTAAAAAAATATGGGTAAAAATGCATTAAAGTACTTGCGAAAACAATGTTACAAAAAGAAAAATATCACATAAATTTTTGAATATTAAATAGCGAGGGCCAGAGACTACACTGACTTTCCGAATTCGGCGACTCAATTCGAAACCAGAACCAAAGCTTCTATTTCTATTCAGGTCATGGGTACAATAAATTCGTAGCCCGGCAAATTCTTCCTAGAGGAGAAGTATGCAAACCCCAAATGGCCTTGCTAGAGGAGTTAGTTCAGTTACAATGATACAAAACTCTTCACATTAAAAAGTAGTAGAGTCCAAGAGTCGTGCTTTTCACACACATTCACATAGTGTTGATTCAAAGCAGTATCCAAGTCAGAATTGTTTGAAAACTCGTAAAGAATAGGGATGGTTTCTAATCAAATTAATGATGATTATATATCACAGAAACTCAGAGTTATTCAACTCATTTGCAGAAAGTCCTTATAAACAATTTTCATTCATTTTTTTAAGTTTATCTTGCGCCCCTCAATGGGTAGATACAAACTTAAATCTAAAAAAAAAAAAAAAATACTAAAATTAATGAATTAAATTTAATGAATGAGTTAATATTTGAAAAACTGTATTCACATTCAGTGTCATCCACTACAAGTTCAAAAAAATGTATTTGAACTTGAGTGGGATGAATCAAAAAGTATTTTACTTATTAACAAGTTTACAGTACAAGCAGGATAATGAAGTTCAGGCAAAGAACAAATTTGACTTATTTGTAAAGTCTATTTATTAAACAAAAGGTAAGAGCAAAAAGATGTTATATGCACGACAAAAGAACCTTTTACAAAAAATTCATTTTTTTTAATATAGAGTTTCTATCTTGCTGAGTATCAAATTATCAATCTGATCTTGCGGAATGGGTGACAGGTAGAGGCCGACGGTTGCAATTCGTCGGCAACTTAAATCTAAAAACGGGTAATATCCTCCAATTGAAGGCATTCGTCTACAATGTTTGCACGGTGAGACGGGCGTTGTCATCCATAAACAGAAATTCGGCACCCATGGCGCCCCGAAACAAACGTACATGTTGTTCCAGAATGACATCCTAGATGTGGCCTGTCGTCGTTACACTCTGAACATGCAAGTCAGTTCTGGAACCAAGAATAATTCCTCCCCAAACGAGCCATCCTGCACCACCGTAACGGTGTCGTTCAATGGTGTTCTCTTATGTAACGGTACCTGGCGCTCTCCATATGAAAGTCCGGCGAGAATCAGACTGCAAACAAACATGGACTTCGGAAAA
Source organism: Caerostris extrusa (assembly GCA_021605095.1). Classification (NCBI taxonomy): domain Eukaryota; kingdom Metazoa; phylum Arthropoda; class Arachnida; order Araneae; family Araneidae; genus Caerostris; species Caerostris extrusa. The sequence continues at coordinate 133,949 of BPLR01020472.1, read as the reverse complement.
CAACAAACTGTTGCGGTGTCCACAATGCATGCTCTCTACTCCAGGTTAATCGCAGGCGACAGTGAGTTGCGGTAAGTGGAACACATCTGACAGGCCTGAGCATATAGACCAATGTGCCCTAAGCGTCTGTACATGGTCTGCCTTTGAAACTGTCGTACCGGTAGCTTGTCGGGACAGGTCTGGATGCTGTGCTCCGTCTTTTTTTGGCAAACTGCTAAATACCGGTCCTCATTCGGCGTTGTAACTCGGGGCGAAATGTGCTGTAACATTACTCCCATTACCATCATCTTGGAATCGTTGCCAAAGCCTGGAGATGACACTCTGGGCGATTCCAAGTTCCTCGGATACTTCAGCTGGGTACGTCCACATTCCAGTCGTCCGATAATTCTACCACGTAAAAATCATCCAAATAAGCTTACTTTGTGCCATAACTATGCGGTTATTGCACTGAAAGGCTTTTAAAGCGCAGCAATTTTACTTCTTTGCCGCCATTCCTTATATACCTTCATTGTGACGTACTATCCGCGCCATCTGGTGGTGTCCTTGTAATTTGCAAAAGATGTGTGTGATAATTCTACAGGTGAAATATTTTAGAGTTCACTGTGTGATTCTGAATTATCCTTAATTTATGGCATGAGTGTATTTACTGTATTAACGTCAAGTGTCATCCACTACAAGTTTAAAATGTATTTGAACTTGAGTGGATGAATAAAAAGTATTTATGAACGGTTGAAAATTTGAACAAGATATATATAGGGAGAGTGTGAGCTAATAGAAGGAATTGAAAAAAATGCATTTTTTAATTCTGTGGTGAATAAAAGAACTGTATGATTATGACTCCGTACGTGAACAGCCAAGCACTTAACGATAAAAGAAGTGGTTTACGAACAGCAAACATTCTCCAACCAGTCAGCGTCCAAGTGTCGTGGTTTTCAAGCACATTCAGATAGTGTGGATTCAAAGCAGCATCCAAGTCAGAATCATTTGAAAACTTGTAGTAGAGATGGTTCATTTTCTGCTGCACGTTGTCTGCCGAGAGCACAACGACAACCACTAGAACTAGATGAGACGCGAGTTCAGTGCGTAGGTGTAAGTGACCACAGTACCACTGCTTTTCAGCATGTAAGAAAATAAGAATATCAACTTGAAAAAAACTGAATAGGAAAATGGTAAATACTGCGAATATTATGAATGAAAAGGTGTCCTCGAGTGCTTTGAATATTTCGATACTGTTTTGCTTAATTTGACGCTCTGGAGATTCTTTGTCGGGAAAAGAAGCAGCAAAGATGAAGCAATACATACTGTAAAAAACGCAAACAGCATACAGGTGCAGTGTTGATGTAACTGTTGGATAATTCGTAAAGAAAATAAGTGATGATTGTCATGCATCTTGATTTTGGCATCATTCGCAGAATGCAAGAATGCAAATCAGCTGGTGACATTAGATGGTGGAATATCCTCAAGGCTGGTATGAAGAACATTATAAACATCATACCATTCACAACTCTTTTGGAGATTTTGTATAATTTTTGGGACTTCTGAATGCCAGCATGTTCTACAAATGCTTCCAGTTGCTCAACCAGATTGGTTATATTTTCTATATTCAGTCGAACGCACCACCACATGAGGAGAGAGAGAAGTTTCTCTATCGTGCTTAGAAATCTTCCCAATGTAAAATCCGTGCACAAACAATATACTCTTAAAACCAAGATTTCGATGAATATTGCGTGGAATGTTATTAAGAGAATGACACGGCATTTTTGGTTTGATTTGCTAGAAATCAGTCCACTCAACAAAAAAAAAAAGAAACATTACAGGCCTCATGGCTCCTCTTGGGATTTTTATTGCAGGGACAGTTCTTATCGCATGCATTTTCGTAAAGTAGCTGTGAAAACACCAGCCCACTATGATTTTGGCTTTACTGGATAATGAATGGCGTTATAAAAAGGATTTCAAAGATTTGTCGCAAAATTTTTTTATTAATTTCCATTATGAGGCAATATTAATATTTTGAAGTGTCAATATTGATAGATTGTCCTAAATCACATTGATCCTTATTATATCCGTAGTGATATTCTTAAGTGCCAATGTGTCTTCTTTAACTTTTGAATACCAGAAAAGCAATTCATTAGCTTAAAAGGTTTCGACTATTTTATGAATTTTAATAGTATTGATTGTCGGTATTACATTATATATATTTTTTTGTTCTAATTTCTTTTGTAACGCATAATTATAGATCATGAATCTCTCTCACTACGAAGAAATAAATTTTCTCATTTTATAAATCGATAAGCAATTTTCAGAATTAAAAAGTTCTGCTAAAATTTGAAATTTAGAAAAGCAAAATAATGACACAGTTACGAAATTTTTTTTTTTTTATCTTGAACGTCACTGAACAGCAAATATTGATAAATAATTAATAAACATCTATCAATTTTTGTATTGATTCTTGAATCGAAGGGGTGCGAAGCAACAAGGACTATAATCCCTAATCACTATACAGGAACAATTCGTATTTCCTTATTTAATGCGTCATTCTCCACAACGCCCTACGCTCTTGTTAGACCGGAACTTACGGTTTAAAGTGGATTCGAACCACTACACACATCCATGACACCGCCGGGAATCGAACCCTGTGGACCGAGCGCTAGCCACTCAGCCCAATTTTGTATTGATGCAGTATAGAAAATTAGAAAGAAACTTATATGTGCTGGAAACTAACTTCCCGATGGCCGAAGTTTCCCAATGTTATTTTAATTAGATGGGATTTAATTAATGTTAGTTGATATAATTAATAGTCCCCATTGGGACGTCGCAAGATTTTGCCTCAGTTGTTGTCCTTTTTGTGGTTTGTCATTGAATTTCTTTTTATTCAATTCCATCTATCAGATCACACTCTCCCTATATACATCTTGTTCACATTTTCAATCGTTCATAAAATACTTTTCATTCATCCACTCAAGTTCAAATACAACATTTTTGAACTTGTAGTGGATGACAGTCGATGTCAATACAGTTTTTTTTTCAAATATTAATTCAGTAATTAAATTTAATTGATTTTAGATTTAAGTTGCATGTATCTACCCATAGATGGCGCCAGATAAACTTAAAAATGAATGAAAATTATTTGTAAAGGACTTTTCTGCAATAGAGTGAAAAAAAAAAGTAGGAATTGACTTAAAATTTTTTTTTTTTTAATATTACTTGTTTTTGATTACTGTCGTGTTCATAAATTCCCGTACCGTTACCTTTCGGGCCTTCTGACTGCTTGGAACGTGGAGTGTTAAAAAACACGGCAAATAGGTAACATAAAAAAATTCAGTATCTTCCACACGAAACAGAGCGAGGAGGCAGCAAGTAAAATAGCAAAATTAAGCTGGACAGATTATTAATAAAAAAATTTTTTGTTTCAATGCAGTTGGCAAACACTGAGGCAGCTGTCTTGGATGCCTTAAGACAAGGGCTGCACTGACGTTACTCACTTAGCACTACCCAGGAGGTGTGTGTAGTTTGAAGATACGCTACGGACGCGGAGTAACAATACTACCGCAACGCTCTACGTTAGACCGTCAATTCTATTTTATACTTAAAAATCGTAAACACATCACATTCATCACACACGGTCCCTGACCGTGTTACTCCCTGGGACCACTCCTAGCGTTCTCTACAGGTTTCGGGTTCGAGTCCCAGTGGTGCCATGGATGTTTGTAGTGGTTCGGAATCCACTTAAAACTGTATTGTCCCGGTTTGTTTAGCCTAAGGTGTGCACAAGATGAACATAGAGCGACAAACCAAACCTAGCATTCTACCTCGTCATCTCAAAATCAATACCCTCGTACTTACCAGTTCACATAGTACTCGTCACAGTGGCGACATCTCGCGATAATCTCATTATAATTAAACCTTACATATTGTATCCTATCATGTAATCTTTTTTTTTTTTTTTTCTAATACAGCTGGCAAACACTTAGACACTTGTCTTTGATGCCTTAAGGCAAGTGCTGCACCGACATTACTCCCTTAGCCCTACCAGAAGGTGCGTGTAGCTTGATGATAAGCTACTGACGCTTCCAGGTTTGGAAGGAGAATTCAAATAACTGTTTCAATTGAAGAAAAGGTAAATATTAAAATAGCACAAAATTACAAATGTGTGACAAACTAAGATATATTATAATTATTTTATTAATTATAATAAACTAGCAGAACCCAGCAAGCACACTCTATCCTGCAAAAAAAAAAAAAAAAAAAAAAAAATTACATACCGCGAATATATCCTCCATGTTCCAATATATGCGTATACTCATTTTCATGGATATCGTTTGAACGGTATATAAGAGGAAATGCTGCAGCACCACCCGGCAGCAAGTAACAGTGAAGTGGATAGCGCGAACCTATTTTCCACACTCGAATACATAGTATGACCCATTTTCATAGCGATCGGTTGAACGGTATAGAAGTTGATAGACTGCAGCACCATCTAATGGTGACTGGCGGTGCCATGGATGTTTGCAGTGGTTCGGAATCCACTTTAAACTTTAGGTCCCGGTCTCCTATGACTGTAAGAGCGTCACGGAGCCAAAGTCAGACTTCTACCTACGGGTGCTCCATCACAACAGAAGCTGCTTCCTTCCCTTCAATCATGAGTACGAATGGGCTCGTGAGCTTGGCCAGCCAAGTGGGATAAGAAACAACAACAACAACATGTATTGGAATGCAAGTCCAACCGACGCAATATCTATTATTGGTATCGCAAGTCGATGTCATTTACGACGCATGTGTTCTACGGACAAATATTTCATCTCGTAGTCATGACATTGAAGTGTAGGTTTATCACATTAATAAATATAGGAGTAGAAATAAAGTAGTTAAATAACCGATTCTGTAGAAAGTAAACACCCGTTTTCAAAACGGAAGAATCGACTAAATGTTAGAGTCTTGCGGCGCAGAACAGTTTTGAAAGTTTAGTGGTTATAGTGGAATTTTTTTCATCTAATTTTTTTCTTTTCATATTATGCTATTTAAATTTTAGTTATAAAAAATTAAAATGATTTGTATTGTCATTAAAACCTCTCCAAAATAACCTATCTCTCTATTATCTTTTTATAATTTATTTTGTTTGAATCGTTCGGACTTGACAGTTTTTCCAAACAATCGATGGTATATCTCACAACCCAGTTGCAAACAGCGCCATCTATCGACAGGCGTTTTTCACTTCCTTCGAAAGTCACTGTTAAACGAGTGAGATATTAAGCATCTAATATTTCGTTTACTTATTACATATTTATATTTTTACATCACAGCTATTCAATATCATTATTTAAATGCATAATGCATACAATTCACAGTATAATATATGTGTATTGTACAAAGAAGGGGCCTGATGGCCGAGTGACTAGCGCTCGGTGTCACAAGTTTCGGGTTCGAGTCCCGGCGTTTCCATGGATGTTTGTAGTGGTTCGAATCCACTTTAAACCATAGATCCCGGTCTAATAGCTGTAGGGCGTAGTGCTGTCAACCCTACCCCGTAAAGAAAAATATCTCCTGTCTACAAATCTGCCAGTAGGCAAACGGCCCACCATGGGGCTGTTGCGCCACTGATGATGATGATTGTACAAAGAAATCTACATCCTGTGTAGTTTTCTATTTCTTTTCTGTTAGATTTGTACAGATGTTTATGCATCCATGTTCTACCCCCTTCTTTCAACTATAAGAATAATTGGTACTTACGTATTAACGGTACCTTGGCGGTTTTTAAGTGTCGCCAATCTTTATTATATGGAATAAAAATATTTTGAAAGCGTTTTGATTTTAAATTAAGTGTTTCATATATATTTTATTATTTGGAACAAAAATTTTAAGTGTAGATTGGCGCCAAATCTGTAGCTGCGGTTGGCGCGTGTGCTCTTTATTGGCGCAACTGTCGCCAAGATACCGTTAATACGTAAGTACCGAATAATTAATACATAATTAAGCTTTGATGCATAAATGATTTTATGAACGAACTCGACACTTTTTCAAGCTGTTGATTTTTCAGTTCCATTTCAAAAGACTTTTTAGCTCATGAATAATGAAACATAATAATAATAATAATAATTTAAAAATATGAATAAACAATTATTCAATAAAATGCATACAAAATTTATTACCAACCTATTGACAAATATAATTTATAATGAAAATTAAATACTTATTTGATTTTCTTGTTCTCTCATTGGAGCTTCTGGAATTATTTGTCTGCAGAAAAAAAAAAAATTCAATGTAAGTGAATGGTGAAAATATCATGCATAGAGTATGTTTATTCATGCTTATATTTTTATGATTGTGCTTATGCCGGGTGAGGATTTCAATAACAATTATCCTTTTATTTAATTCACCCTTAAAAACTTGCCTGCGCTACTCAAAAACTAAATGGTTTGGCCACTTTCTTTGAAACTGCCAAGAGTATTGAATTTTCAGCCTTGTGATAAAACGAGTGAATGGACATTTCAAAATTTTATAGAAAAGCAAGGAATTTGGGGTTAATATCGAGTATTTTTGACAATCGAATATCTTTAGACAATTATTAACAAAATTGCACGGATTTCAAATTATACAATTTTTATTTAAATAAAAACACTTAAAAATGAGCAGTTAAAAAACAAAAATTGAATAGTAATCTCACAAAAATCAGAAAATGACACAGCATTTTTGTCAGTTAGGATATCTTTTTAGTGGTTTTAACAGTAGTTCATTTAGTGGTTTTAACAGAATTTTTTTTTTTACAATTTCTGTTACAACATTATTCCATTTCTTATTACTTTCAGTTCATTTTAACCTTTTGATGTAAATCTTGTCCTTTTACTAATTAAAAATATGTTGGGTTTTTTTTTAAATTTTACTTTAAAAACAATACAATAAATTATAATTCAGCACAAATTTTACATACTAGATAAAAAGGAAAATCCCTGCAAACAGGAAAACTTTATTAAAATAAACTAAAGCTGTCTAGATTTTAACATTTAAGTGTATTTATAATATAAGAATATTTTTCTTGTAAATTGTTTTGAAAGAATTAAAAAAAAGTATTCAAATTTTACTCAGTGCTGTATACAAATGAATACTGTTATATATAACACAAAGAGAAAAACTTTTAAAAAAAATAGATATTACCGTTAACAAAATCTCCTTTAAATATTTCACATAAATACTAAACTATGTTATTTATTTTCATCATACAAGGTTTAAATTAATCATGGCTAAAATCAATAAAAAATTTTCAGAACAAAATTATAATAATTAACCATACCTTACTAATAATATTGTGTTATGCTTATAAATATGTATAATATAAATCTTCTTAATATGTCAAAAAAAATTCTACTAATAATTTTGTATGTTATGCCTATATTATTATTATATTTTAAATCTTCTTGATATATCATGAAAATTGTCATTATTTGTACAATGGCAACAGATAAAATACTGCATCCAATAGTACAGTTTAGAACACAAAATTCTTGTTTTCTGGACACTAAATTATACAACGATATCTTCCCACATTCAAACGCAATTATCACTCTGTACAGAAATTTCATGTTAGACAAGCAAATAAGTACACTGCTTTATGTTTTATACTGTGCAACTATCTTTCATTTAAATATTTTGCAAGAATGAATGGTCTGCAACAGATCTTCTGCACTACAAGTTAAATGGTTTTGAAATATTTTAAGATCAATATGAATTGTTAAATGGACTTTCATAAATACTACACATCTTTTTGGCATAGTCTTTTCAAAACAGAAAAACAATAACTTACCATTATGTCATGACAAATCTCGAAGCAAATGTTAGTCATTTTACTATGAAAATCTCATTCCTACCACATTTCTAAATAGCTAATCAAAAAGAGAATTAAAAGCAAACCAATATATTAAATTAATGTTTCTTAGAAATAGTAGTTACTCATTGTTATTATTATAAGATAAAACTATCCTTTAGTAACACATTTTTAATAGCAAACACAAAATTCAATTTATTAGATTTGGTCATGTGAATGTTTTTTTTTTTTTTTTTTTTGCACACACAGCTAGATACTAATAAAAGATTCCCAGAAAAGTATTTCTATCTTGTGGGTATCCTATAAAAATGCAGTTTTCAATAGTGTTGAATCTATTACAAATTATATATTTTAATAACAAATGGCATGAAATTTAAAACCATTGGTAAAGTGTGTTGCAGGCATTGCTTTTAAAACCATTTGAGGGAGATCGTGACAGCACCTTGAGTTTACAACCCAATAAATTTTGTGAATTTTCCCCCACGTACATTGTACTATGGTACAAATGAGGTTAATGCTTGTTAAAAATTGCTCAACGAATGATCACTGATATTGATACTCACTGAGATTATTACATGCATTCACGTGTACCAAAATTTTATAAATCAGTTTTGATCAAAACGGTTTTTAATTAGCATATTTTCAAATAACTTTACTGTATACAGTTAAACAATATTACTCTTTGGACTGATGTTTAATTAAAAGGTAATTTAACCTATTTAGCAACTAAAATGCGATGCATCAACCTACTGATGCTTGCTTTCCAGAGAAAATAATGACCAAACTGAAAGTTTGTTTTATGCTTCATAGTTTACTGTTTCAATGAATTGATTCCATTTTAATATCTGTGTGCTCTACACCATGAGCAGTTATTCTTTGACTCAACAACTTTACATTCTTAAAATTTTTTGCATTTTCAGCCCCAAATAAAACTCAGTCGATATTCAACAATGGCACTGGCATGTGGTTCATACACAATTACCAAAACTTTTTTAAAATCAAATTAAATTGAAAAAAAAAATATATACTCATAATGATAAGAATTTTTGCTTTGATCAGTAATTTTATAGATTGAAGAATTTTAGGAAATTTTCAAGATACCAGAAAAAGAAATGAAAACTTTTAAATAATTTCTTATTTTTAAAAAATAACTTTTTGTAGAAATATTTGCATTTTTATTTTAGAAAGGAAAAGGCATATTAATTTTTTTAAATATATTTATTAACACAAATCACTGCAAATACAAAAAAGCATATGGGAAAAAAAAAATATTCATCACATATAAAATATTACTTTCAACTAATTATAATTAAATTCTGACTACAATAAGAAAACTTTAACAGCATTTGATTTTCCAAATTTTTAAAGCATACTTCAGCAAGGAATTCTTTTTATGTAATTTATATACTCATAAAATTTATTAATTAAGAAATGTTTTAAAAATTATATTAGAAAATTTTAGGAAAACACAAATTTAAAAAGATGAATAATAAAAGAGCTAAATATATAGATCAATTTCTGAACAAAATTATTACCAATAGCTTAATCAAGGATTTCAACGTATTATTTCTTTAACTTTATCAATCACTTTTACTCTTATATTTTATAATGAAAAAAAATTAATATTAACTGTTCCATAAACATGAGGAACACTTAAAATTGATTATAATATAAATATACAACTTCTTTTTAACAGAAACTTTAGTACTTTTCTGTTAGTGAGATAAAAAAAAAATCAAGTATACCATCAAGTATTTCATTTGTTACATTATGATATTACATTTGGTGCAATGTGACACTTCTTAATGAAAAGATAACACATTTTTTTTTAACAGAATTGATTTTGTTTATTACAGAATCTTCATAAAACTTTGAAATAATGCAGGAAAAAAATGACAGATTTGAAAAAGAATTTTTAAATATTTAAATAAAAAATAAATTTAGAAAGTTTTTTAAGATGAATATGTTAAATTCACTTATCATGAAATGCAATTATTTCTTATGAGTAGCAAATCTCATTTTTAGATTTCAATGCTCACTGATATTATATGTTTAATGTTATTATAATATTCAATTTACAAAAGTTTCTTACTATTTCCATATATTTAAAGTAATGTCAATATTTACCAAAATTGAAGAATTTTAAATAGTGCTTTTAAATTAATTATCTTAATATTAAAATTAGTACAATTAATTTCATGAATTAGAATTAGATTCAGAATAAAATACATAAGTAAATAATATATTCCATGTAAAGAAATAAAAAATAAATCAAACATTAAATTATAGCAATAGCTGCACAATAAACTAAATAAATTGAAGCAATTTCAATAAACAATACAATTGAAGTAATTTAAGTACAAAAAATACATTACACTTTGAGAGATACAAGTTTGTTTCATAAAACAATAACAGAAAATAAAATAATGTAAATTGTAAAATTTAATCATTTGTTTAAAAAAGAATCTTAATATGCAATAAACTATGTTTCCATTAAATTAAAAGCTTTAAATAAAATGATAGAATGTGAAAAAAAATATTAAACTTTACAATAAAAAATAATCAAATTTTTAAACAATGATTTAATCAGGTACATCCTACTCGCAAACACGGTATAAAAGAGAAATTTTTGGTTATTAATTAATAAAACAAAGAAAAATGTATTGCTTTACTCAAAAAGTAAAAGACAACACATATAAGGAAGGCAAATAATATTTACACAGCACCAAATGACAAAGCGGTGAAATTGAGATTTTCAGGATCACGTTGCATATATTCTTTACAGATTTTAGCAGCATCATTCAAAAACGTTTCTGATGATGTTGGTCCATAGAGAATTGGATATAGTTTACGACCATCTAATTCATATAATTGAGAGTTTACATTAACAAAGGTTATAAAATGAAGATTGCATTTTTCATCCAAACCTGGAGTTTCAGTTTGGCCTTGCTCAGCACTGATTTCATGAGCTGTACTTATTTCATTGCTTTGCTCTAAAAGTGAAGCCTTTTCCTTTGGAGGCAAACCTTTGGATTGATCAATAAATTTTTTTATCACAGAATCTGGTTTTAAATCTAACTTATCAGCATTATTGGCGATAGAGTGAATTAAAGCCATGGTTCCACAAGCATTTCTAATGGTTTGGAACATGAAATATACATCTTTGTCCCATTCTTTACCTTTTGCAAGTTCTTCTTGTTTTTTGCAATATTCTTCATATTTCTCTGATATAGGAAACAATAGCAACACAGCAAATACAGGACTAGGAACTAATTGAAGAAGTTCATCATCCAGAGATATGATATCCGATATTCCAAATACTGTAGGTACCCCTAAGGTTTCCAAGAAATTATTCATAACTTCTGGATTGGATTCCATTGGCAACCATTTAATGGAAGACATTTTAATGATGGAAATAAGGAAAAAAAGAAACTTCAAATCAAAATTGACTCAGCAAATTGAGCGTATCTTATCTACAATTTATTTTGAATCAAATAATGCGATAAAGACCTTTAAATTGCTCAAACAGTAATAGTTAATATATAAATAAGTAAAAAAAACTGCTGACACACTTATAACACTAGACGAAAATAACTACCAACAACCATTTAATAGACAACTATAACGTTAATATATTTTTTCGAATGTTATATGATATGCACGGTCGCGGTAGCTATGTCAAAAAAAGAAAAAGAAGGCAAGCCGTGTAGTTAGAATTATATTTAATGAGATGTTTCTCAAATGGGAAAAAAGTTACTCTACCCAATAATTAGAACAGAATAAAAAATAACTATATTCTAATTCCCGTTTTTCTCAGATTTTTTTTTTTTTTTTTTTCTGAAAATGGCATGGGGGTTTTTTCAAAAATATCACGTGATCTGTATTTATAATATGTATAAAAAAATCATACACTGTGACTCAGCTCTAAATATTAAAGGACAATGAGTTGAAAATCATTTTGGACTAATATAAAATTTCAAATTTAAAAGTTGATGAAGCCTCCGTTGGAGCCGCGTTAGATAACCCCGCCGAACCCAAACTCCCGTCAAAAAGGTTAGGCAGTGCGAAAACTGCACAAAAATTAGATGACATTACTGATGAATTTAATAAAAATATTCGCATAAAACTTACAGGAGAATATCTGAAAATCTTCCCGCTAGATATCGATTACCGCCTTTCTAAAAAAACAAAAACAAATGGAGTACTCCGAAAAATCCACGCCCATTAAAGACAATTTTAAAAGGTCTCCCCAACGATTAGATGAAATCACAGAGGGATTCAAAGAGTTAATATTTAAAAAATTATTCAGTTAACCAATTTAAAAACCAAGAATCCAATACGTGCTTGGCAATTAACGTATCCTAGATGAGCAAAAATGATAAAATTCTTGAAGTTAACAAGCTTCTATACTTTTTTGTAAAGGTAAAAGTTTAATAGAAAGCCAGAAACTGCTCAATATTTCTCCTGCATTATTTCCATCATTCCAGTCAAAACTGTAATTTTAAATAACGTTGCTTGAAATGCGAAGAAAATCATTACTTAAAAGACTCCCTCATGCAGGAAAGCATTAATTGCAAGCAGCACGGACAGCTCATCTCTTGGAAGGGATTTCCTAAATTCCCTAGACCAAGGAAGCCAGCCAATAAGTACTTGACCACGCACGCGAAAGCCTTCACGAGCAAAATGTTGCAGGAGACATCTCCTTCGTTAATATGATGCAAGGAGTCTCTCCAAAACGCTCTAACGCCGGGCCAAGCTCTGGAAAAAAACAGCACAACAATGCCAATAATCTTTTAAATTTAAACACAAATTCCAATAATACCTTCAGTAAAGTTTTATATACCCTTAATGAATTCATTAGCATATTCAATTACCTAAGAAAATTGAAAATATCTATAATAAATTAATTAATTGAAACAACCCGCTAGATAAACTTCAACTCGTTTTAAGATGTCTTGATATTAATAATGCTAATACTAATTAATGGTTGTGCTAGTTACTGGGCTAAAAATCTGTTATTGGAAATCAAATGGTATCTTGTCTAAACTGCAAGATTTAATTAATTTTATTAACACCCATCATCCTGATTTAATCTTAATTGAAGAAACCATCTCTTTCCTAATCGTAAATTCTGTATCCTATAATGTCTCGGCCTATATTTGATCTATAACGGCTTCCACTTTTTAATTTCTCTAAGCCTGATGTGGCCAATTGGCAAGCGCTCTGGCCGTTGGTCCCACAGACTTCAGATCCTCGAATCCTGGCGGTGTCATGGATGCTTGTTGGTGGTTCGAATTCGCGTTAAACTGTAGGTCTCAGTCTAATTAGCCTAAAATATGCACAAAATGACTGTAAAGCAACAAACCAAACATCTATACCTGTCAAAAATAATATTAATTTTATTCCTCCGCATATTAAATCACTCACAGCTGAACGAAATAGAGCACGAAAACATGGGTAATTTTTCGCGATCACACTTCCACATATTTATATAATAGAGCACGAGCCAAGCTTCGACAACCTATTTGCACTTTTAAATAAATTCGAAAATTCCAGCAGGCAATTATAATAACCAACATTTAAGTCAAAAGCAGTGACTGCATCTCATTGTCCAGTGAATTGAAGCCTGAATAGTTTCTACTAGCATTAACACTGGACCTTAAGTTATGCTATTGAATGCTTTTGTCAAAGCTTTTTGCAAAAAAAGTTTGAAAGATAGACTCCGACTAGCAATAATTCCAAGTATTCAAAACAAGGTTAATGGTTTGGTTTATTTTTACAAAATGAATTGTCCATTGAAAAAGAACACCTAATTTAAAAATCAAATTTAATTATTGAATAACTGACAATTTTATTTGAGTAATTAATCATTAAAAAAAAAGTTTTCATTGGCAGATCAAGAAAAGGACAGAAAAATTAAATGGAAGGTGCAGAATAAAGAATTTCTCAGAACAGAAAAGATTTATAAATATATGTATGCCAAATATAAATTTATAATTTCATTGGCATATCAAGAAAAGGGCAGGAAAATTAAATGGAAGGTACAGAATAAAGAATTTGTCAGAACAGAAAAGATTTATAAATATATGTATAGTAAATATAAAGTTATAATTTATATTTTCATTGGAAAAACAAGAAAAGGACAGTAAAATTAAATGGGAGGTGCAGAATAAAGAATTGCTCGAACAGAAAAGATTTATAAATATATGTATGGCAAATATAAAGTTATAAAATTTATATTTTTATTAGAGGATGAAGAAAAGGAAAGAAAAATTAAATGAGAGATGCAGAATAAAGAATTTGTCAGAACAGAAAAGATTTGCTGAAATTTATAAGAAATTAATTTTTGTAGCAACAAAATTCTGGCCAATCAAAATTGGTCATAACTCTTGAATGAAGAAATTGCCCATCCTCATTATGTTTATGTAACATATGATGCAACAAATGCATTATTCAAATTTTGAATAACCATTGAGTCATTAAACATTTACTTATTCTGCCATACTTTATTTCTCGTCTCCCTAACTGTGTACTATTACGGGCCAAGCAGTGAGTGTTCTGTTATGCTACCATGCATAATTTGATGTGTTCACAATTAAAAATAGTGTTTGGGATTAAATACAAATTAGAAAAAGTTAAAGTATTTGAAATAATTATTAATGTTTGATATTAATAAAGGATCTTTATTCAGTCAAAAAAGCTTGGTTAATAAATTAAAGTGCAAAAATATTTTTTAAGAAAGTTTTTAAATTAAAAAAATCTTAAATAAAATAATTCATTTCAAATAATACAATTGAAGAAATATATAACAGTCCACAATACTGCAAAATTATCAAGAAATAAAGGAAACTGTATTTCTTATTATTTCTCAGTTATTAATAAACAAACAAACAGAAAAAGAAATAAACTTAGTCATGTAACTTTCAAAAATTAAGGAGTTGCATTACATTTGAAATTATTCACATCGAGATTAAAACATTTCTAATATATTATTTTATATTCCTGTTCATATGTATGTATTTAGTTATCTTGTTTATTTAAAAAATACCAATAAATTCAATATAAATAAAAATACAATGTTTTGATAAAAAATTGAAAAACAGTTATTCCTTTAAATTGATTTTATTTCAAAACTGCCCAAAATCATTATATAATAATAAGAAAGGAAAGTTTGATATAAAAATGTAACAATTTGTTCAATACAGAATCAGTATAATTACTTAAAACATTTTATTAGAAATTAATAATTGTAACTATAATTCTGAATATTTTTAAAAGCAAAGTTATATTATACAAATAAATAAAATATATATATATATATACACACACACACGTATAAGTTCCGATTTAGGTTTTTTATTGTAAATTTCTTGTTAAATTAACATAAAAACATTAGTAATTAAGAATATTGATTACATTTTTCTTTAAATCTTTTAATGAAATAAGTTTCCTTATAGAGATATTTGAATTTTTTTTTTTTTTTTTCTTTATGTATTCTTGGTTGGGAAAATAATCCTTAAAAATTAGAATTTATCAATTAGATAGTCATACAACTTAAAAAAAAAAAAAAAATTCTTATGAAGAATTCTAATTCAAGAAATATTAAAATTTATATAGTCTAAAAATAAAAAAAAAAAAAAAAAAAAAAAAAAAAAAAACGGAAACATAATAAATTGACTCTTTTTCCTAACATAAAAAGTTAATTTTTGACATCAATACTGTTTCAAAATATTTTACAAGGAATACAATATGGATAGTTTACTTCATTTTAAACCTTTTATGTTGAGAACTAATTTTATAAGACTTGGGAGATTTACAGAAGAATTCCAGTTGATCTTTCTACAAACATCATTAATTTATTACTATGGAATAAAGCATAGCCTTGAATTCAAATATACATACATATATATTAGTCAAATTTTTAATAACAGTTCCACATTCATTAAATTACATACACATAAATCATGCAGTAGAAAACTTGCAGAAAAGATTTTGGCTGACTACAATTCTAAATTTATATACACTTTAAAAGAGTGCAATTTCAAAACCATCAATATTATATCCACAAGAAGTACAATAATCTCAACCCGACCATAAACTAGTTCAGTCAAACTCTACATTTTGCTAAATTTTTATTAATTTGCAATATCACTTGTAAGGGGATATACACAAGTTGAGTCCCCCAGTTAATGAGGGGGTGAGGAGAGACATATACACAACTCGGCAAAAAACGTCAAACTGTGGGATAAGTACAAGGTAACTCAACACAGGTATTTCCCCACTTGTTGAATTCTTCAGTGCTAATTCTAAACTACAGAGAAAGTATATATAATTTACACTTTTTTTTTTTATTGAAAATCTGACTTAAATTCTGCTTAAACCCTGACTTCCACGAAGGTATGCCCTTACTGATAAACTAGAGATTTCATAAGGAAATTTTATTGTTTTTTTAACTGGTGATTTTTATGATGAAAACATAAAATCATCATGATACTTGTAAGAATTTTGAGATACTACAATCATACATTTATTTCAATGTATTTTTTTAATCAAAATATCTATAACAATAAAAATAATTAATAATATATTTAAAAATGTTCTAATATATTATTTTATAATCAATAATTAAAATGATTATCATTAAAATTATGTCAATTAAGTAGGTTTTAACTTGAATAGAAAATGATATTTGCTAAACACAAAATATTTCAAACTATATCTATACTAAAAAGCACATCATATAGTTTCACAATGAATCTACAATTTCTACTTAAGGTTCATTTCACAACATCTACAAAATGACAGTATCTACAAAGTGCAAACATCTAGAATACGGCAGTATAAATAAAAATTTGCAAAAGTATCCTCAAATGAAATGTGATTTCTTTCTTTAAAGCTGCAGAAATTTATATAGAACCAAATGCGAAAGCTGTGAAATTAATATTTTTTGAATCTCTTTCCATATATTCCCTGCAAACGCGTGCAGCATCACTCATAAAAGTTTCCTGAGTAGTAGAACCATGACTTACAGGAAGCATTTTTCTGCCATCTAATTCATACAAATTCGAATTTGCATGAATTAATGCAATGAAATGAAAGTCACAATTGCAACACATGCTTCGACCACCCTCATAACAACCCTTCACAGCATTACATATATCACTCTTAGACTCCAAATTTTTTGACTTATCTTCTGGAGACAATGCTTTTGTTTCTTCAATAAACTTTTTGATCACAGTATCTGGTTCTATACCTAGTTTTTCAATGTTATTTGCAATAGCATGAATTAAAGCCACAACACCGCATCCGTTAACTATAGTCTGTTTCATGAAATAGACGTTTGGATCCAATTTTTGCTCACTTGATTTGGCAAGTTCTTCTTGCTTCCGACAGTATTCATTATCAGCTTCAGAAAAAGGGAAAAGAAGTAATACAGCATATACAGGAGTTGGTATAAGTCCAAGCAATTCTTCATCAAGTGATACTATGTCCGATATTCTCCAGTTCTTAGGAACACCTATCTTTCTAGAAAGGTGTTCATAATATCAGGATTTGATTCTAAAGGCATCCAATTGAGATCCGACATTTCAAATGAAATCGTCGATATAATTTATAAATGAAATCAAATTGATAATGATATTTTTCTAATTGATTTTTTAAGTATATAACATCATTGTTTAAAAACAACACAAGAGTGAAATGTACCTTGATAAATTAATTTTTTGTATAATAATGCACCTCTTTAATTATTAACGATGTGATTTGATTTGATTTGTAACTTTGATACGAAATAAAATTATTAACATATGATGACGTTACAAAAGGAATCACAAACGCTTCTTAGTTAATGTGATGATTGATTGATTGCTTCCCTTTGCGATATCAGATATAAATGACTCAAAATTCAACAGTATTTCTTTTTAAAAATTAAAATATGAATTCAAAGCTATAAAAATTTGATCCTTTTTTAAAAATGAAAATTTAAAACATTTTTTCTATATTTAAAAGTTTTTTTCTTTATTTTCAGTTTCAGTATTAAAATTTGGCAATGTCTATTAAGCTGTTCTGCTTCTTTTTTGCTTCGTATTGTTGACACTGATAAAGGGGCGGTATTGAGAAAATTTGTTTTTTCGTTTTTGCTCTTTTAAATTTTCTCTTCAGGAAAATAAATAATTTATAAAAATGATCCGCTTTATCCTTATTCAAAATAGAGCCGGAAAGACCCGCCTTGCAAAATGGTATATGAATTTCGATGATGACGAGAAGCAAAAACTAATCGAAGAAGTTCACGCTGTTGTGACAGTTAGAGATGCAAAACATACTAATTTTGTTGAATTCCGTAATTTTAAAATTGTCTACAGGCGATACGCAGGATTGTACTTCTGCATATGTGTAGATGTTGGCGACAATAATTTGGCATACTTAGAAGCAATACACAATTTTGTCGAAGTATTAAACGAATACTTCCACAATGTCTGTGAATTGGATCTGGTGTTCAATTTCTACAAAGTGTACAGTGTGGTGGATGAAATGTTTCTTGCTGGTGAAATACGAGAAACAAGTCAAACCAAAGTACTGAAACAACTCTTGGTGTACAATTCTTTGGAGTAATTCTAATTAATTTTTCTGTTCAACTAAGTGAAGAAATGTATCTTGTTGATGAAAATTACATATTTAGCACTCATCTAGCAAATAAGGGCTTCACAAAGTTCATCATTTAGTTGCATTAAAAAAAATTATTGAAACTGATTGGTTTGCAAATTAGAAAAAACAAAAGTCAGAAGAAGATTTCATATTTCAAAAGAAGATTTCATATTCTTTTCTCTTAATAAAAAGTCATTGGATTAGAAATTTAAATATTGAAAACTGTTACTTCAAAATTAACTCTGTCGAAGCTATATTCCAAATGTAAAATATTAATCTCTAAGTTATGTATGCGGAATATTTGTGTTCATGTTTGTTGTATTCAAAAGAAATATTATTAGAGACAAGTTTTTGTTGGTCTAGCACTCTTTTTTTACTACTGTCTGCTAGCCTAGAATTGTATTTATTATTAAAATTCTGTTATATTTAGTAAAGAGTGTATTATATCTGTTATTTGCTTTTTTCTGATTGATTTTTTAAATTTATATATTGGTATTTAAAACAAAGTTGCAACACGTGGTTATTTCAAATCAAAATATCAATGTATGTGTTTGGCATCAGATATTAAAAGGACAAAGGGTTGAGGTGCTGGCAAAAAAATTTTCAACTACAGAGTCAGATTTTTTAATACCAATTCTTGACTCTTTTCCATAATTTTATTTACTATACTAATTTATTTAGAAGAATATGTGATTTTTATTGAATTTGTACATCTGTAAAAGCAGATTTTGCATAACTTTAAAGTGTAGTATTTGCACTAACTTAAAATATACCCTTGTTCTCTAATTTGTTTTAAAAATGTCTTATAAAAATAAGTGAACAATTACCAAAGTATTATAGAGTAGTTAAAGTCATCTAAAAGAAAATATTCTAATGATAAAATTGCTATATTTGAAATATATATAATCATATATGTTTTTAATAAAGAATAGCTTCTAAAAGATCTTTCATTGTAAACCAAGATAATTTTTTATAAGCATTAGTGCTGAAAAACATCTCCCAATACTTATTGGGTCTGCTGTTAAAACAGTCGTGTCTTTGTTAGTAGTTGTGCTAATGAATAGTCCCCTTAGCATTTTATTTTAAAATGAATTCCTTGAATTTTGGAAAAAAAAAAAATTTATTACGAGTCCAAGAGATTATTAAACCAAGTTGTGAATCCTTCAAAAATACTAGACAGACACCTTTCCTCTGCATGGAACTGGACATAATGGCATTTCTGGTTTCCGAACCCCAATTTCACCAAATGGACGATAATGTTCAAGTTGTGATACAATGTTTATAAACATTTCTAAAGAATAAAGCAACCTTATTTATTATTATGTGAGCTATATTTTTTAATTCTTGTGGTTGGCAGGCATTAACGAAATCTATATTCTTTAATTTGGAAAATTGAAAATAGGTTTGGAGTTGTATTCACGTGGAAAGGTTATGAATGCAAAAAAAAAAAAAAAAAGTTAAATGTATTACAAAATTTAAAAAAAAAAAAAAAAAAAATTTAGTACAATGAACATGTACATCCGTAACTTGTATTTGAATGTGATGTTAACAAAAGTAAGCAAAGCAGTGGCCCATCTAAGTTCCTTTATCATAAAACCCAGGGCAAACTGATGTCGCCCAAACTAAAGTAGCACTGATCAATCGTTTATCCAGCAAAAGCAATAATTGTTAAATCTTTTTTTGGATTTTTTATAGCTACAATTGTTAAATCTTCTGCAATTGTAACATATTTAATCAAATCATCAAACTGGTTAATTCACGTTTGATATTATAAACTTCTTGTGCCATTTTATCTTTTTTCCATAGTGCAAGAGTTTGCATTTTTAACTAAATATTTTATTTGATTGGAATTCTTCAGACAAGCTACTTTGTTGGTGTCATTTTTTTTTTAGTTATTGAAATTGGGTTAGTAAAATAAGATTTTATTTTTTTTGAGTAATTCTAGTTTTATTTTGTTTCATTATAAGAAAATCCAGTGTTATGTGTTGCTTTAAAAAATTGATTCAGGAGTCAGAATTTTTTTTTCTACTCATTTCTCCACTCTCTTTATCCTTTTTTGTGGTAGTGCAATTATTTTGTACCTTACAGGTTATGCTGTTAAATAGATGTTTTTTATTGTACTGTGGGTTGTTACCATTGGACATGTACTCTGAAGATGCAATTTTGAGATTGACAGTTGCAATGTCACTTTCCATAACAGCATTTGTTTCTTTTGCTTTCTGAATATGTTACCACCTCCTATCTACAGAAGATGTTCATAAAATTTTTTAATGATTTTGAAAATATATATCAAAACAAAGATTTAAAAAAAAAATTATTTTCATATATGTTCAATCTATAGGCATTTTGTTGAACTATCCAATTACATTTGATTTTCAAAATAAAAGATTTTCAATTCTAAAAATATCAAAAGTTGATTTTGTTCCATTCCTAGAAGAATGGAATTCAGAATTCATCCAATATCTTATAAAGAAATTGTTTTTAAAGTACAAACATACAAGAATCAACAGGAAACATTGAGGGACTGAGGTGAGATTCATTTAAATTAAAAACCTTAATTCTGGTTTCATTTTACTAAATAGCTATAATATCTCGATGAAACTTAACACAGTGAAGAATGTTTTTTTAAATGATAATATATGGATTAAGTTTGATTTTTTCTATATATATATATATATAGTTTTACATTATAAGAGGATCCTAATTATAGAATCTTAAGCGAAACTTTTTCTTGTTTTCTTTGAATTGATATTTTAGGGGTTTTTTTTTTCCTATTGCAATCAGATAAGTGTATCCAAGCCCCATCAGTTGTAACTACATACTTCCATTTTTCACCTGCCAAATAATTTGTGCTTTATAATTGTAGTCTTAGGCCTAGAAATACGATAGCTATTAGGTGAATGTCACCTTCTTTTTAGTTTTGATTAGCATGACAGTTCTGTGGGATAGGATTGGCTTTTAACTTTAGATACAATAAGAGGTAGGTTTAACTTCTGTTGGATATGCATTTTTTAACCATTTATAGTCAAATGTAAACTTTTCTTTACTTATTTATTAATTATGTCTCTTATTTTTTGCATGGAAATATTAAAAATCTTGCTTTTCAGAACTTTTTAATAATCGAATACAAGTATTTCTCTTCATAAAGGACAAAAATATATCCTTTGATATAGTTAATTCTTCTGTAGCATATTAAAACAAAGAATAATTTTAATGATACAGATAATTAACAATGCCATTCAAGTTTTTTATATAAATTTAGTTCATGGAGAGAGTCGAAATTATTACAAAACTATCTGAATACCACTCCTTAACACATATTTTGCAAATGATTAATCTGGTCAAGAAGGAAAAAGTAGAAATATAGGAAACTTAACAAGTTACAATCTTACTTTTTTTTTTACCTAAATAAAATACAATTGCTCATTTATTGATAATGCGCATTCTTACTGATTTTAATATTTCTAGTATATTCTCATAATCATGCATAAATAGTTTTGAATTTTAATGAGCATCATAAATAATCAAAATGTGTATAAGTTTTCTGTATTATTAATATTGTAATTATAGTTAAAAATTAAGTTTCATTTACAAAAAGTAGAATGCCAATCAAAATTAAAAATAAATGCTGAATTCGACTCATGTAATCATTGATATTCTTTTCAATTAATGAATTCTGTTTTAATATTTTGCAAGCAATGCTAGTCAAATTAATATGAAAAAATTATGCCGTGTCATAATTCCTATTCATTACCAATGAAAAGATATCAACTGATAAACTGGAAAGTATTATTATTATAATACATATTTTACCAAAAGTTCATATATATTTTTTTATTAATATGATGCATCATGTATATATTTTTAAAATTATCCCCAATATAGTAACTAATAAATATAAATTACACCTATTTATAATATATTATTGAACATAACTTTTTTTTACCCTAATTTTTAAATAATTCTTTTAATTAAATTATTGTCTTGAATTATTTTCCAAGGAAAATACTAATTCCCATTATCTTGAAATGTTTTAATAAAATCTCATAACAATTAAAAAAAGAAAGCAATTATAATGTTTAGATTAATAAAATAGCTGCCTTGTTTCATGAAATATTTTTGCAAATATTATATTGTGAATCTAATAATTTTTTGCTTTTACTAATAAAAAAAAAACTTTCTCCAAGATAGGTAATTAAAAAAAATGTAGCACTCATCTTAAATGTAATTTATAAAAGGAATTATCAACTTTTATAACTAAAATAAATTAAAGCAAAATTGGTTAAAATTAATTTTTAATATAGGAATGAAACATTGATTAACAATTCTTTTAAATATGATTTGTTGTTAAAATTTTGTATTAATAAAAACAGTTGTGAAAAAGTGCATGAATAATAAGTTATGCAATTAAAGAATTTTTTTTTTTTTAATTCATAAGAAAATTACTATGTTTTGTACTTTGAAATTAATGGACTTCTTGGACTGAGCAAATGTGATAACTAATTTGGGTACAGTCAGGACAGACTATTTGTCATAAAGTTGCCTAATTATGCGCTTAAAAGTCACTATCCTACTAAAAAGTTCTTAAATTTCAAAAAAAAAAAAAAAATTAGATAGCTTCATTAACTTTCTTTATAAAATATTTAATTATAGTTTAAAAACTTTCAATTTATTACATATTAAACATATAAAGCTAAAATGTAATTGCAGTTTGTTTTTACTACCTTTAAAGACATTAAAATAGCTTGGATATTTGTATATAAATTGCTTTAGCAACAATAAGTATTGCTTTTGTTCTTTTTTTGGATAAAATTAGTTGCACTCTTCAAACAGTGCCCCTCCACATTCTGCGAAATCATTTACAATTAACATCTTTTTTGAAAACTGACCAACTGCCTTTGGATTAATTCAAGAGTTCAGTATTTCTTTCTGTGTTTAAAGCATCCATAATTTTCCTTTTAAGTTTCTTGAGAAATATAGAATAACATACCCTGTATGTATATATATATATACATACAGAGTATGTTTGTGTGTGTGTGTGTGTGGGGGGTAACAAGCCATAATGTCCAAGAAAATTATTCGTTACACATTTTGAGATTTCATAATATATACCTATATGCACTTTTAAGTTTAAAAGCGGCAAAGCATTTCTTGAGGTTTGGTTTGTCACTCTACGTCATTTTTTGAACACATTAGGCTAATTAGACCAGGATCCACAATTTAAAGTGAATTCCGAAACAAACATCCATTAACATCAAACAAACAAACATTCATGGCCTGTGGTACCAAAAGCCAGAGCACTAGCTAATTGGCATCAGGCCACCCATTTTTGGAGGAAAATGAGTATTTGTTGCTTGAAGCTAGTTGTTCGTATAACATTTTACAACTAAAGATCAAATATTGTAACTTTTCAGATTCTTCTTGTTCGGACAGTTTAATTAACAGCTAATTAAAGGCCTTCTCATTATCATGAGAAATTGATAAAGTAAACAAGCTAACTAATATAAAGACGACCTAATCCCAGTTTGGTAGATTATCCTAGTGTAATGAGGGGAAAAATATCTTTAATGTCATTAAATTACTCTATACTTGGCAGTTTTCACTGAAAATAAGGGGCGATTTAAGTAAGGGGTGTTTCTCAAGTAACTATTTTCACCACTTTCAGTCAAAACTGTAATTATAAGCAATCAAAAATGTAATGTTAATCATTCCATTAATAATTGTTCTATGCAGGAAAGAAAATATGAAATTGACTGTATTAACTGCATAGATTTAGGACAAATCACCCTTTGGAAGGGATGCTCCAAGTTAAGAATTAAATCTTAACTGCTAAAAAGCTGCTACTATGA
Organism: Caerostris extrusa; assembly: GCA_021605095.1. NCBI lineage: Eukaryota > Metazoa > Arthropoda > Arachnida > Araneae > Araneidae > Caerostris > Caerostris extrusa. The sequence continues at coordinate 109,640 of BPLR01020472.1, read as the reverse complement.
TATTTACTGCAAAGAAAGTAGATTAATCATAGACAATATGGTGCAAGGGGCTATACAAAACTCAACTCCATCATTTTCCCCCATTATAGGGAATCAAACTAACCAATGTAATAACCATAACTTCACGAATTTAGAAATATACTTAAAATAAGAAGAAGGAAGCTAAAAATATTTTGGGATATTTTTTATCAGCCCTCATGTTTATGAAATATATAGGCCGAGCTCATTTTCAAATGAATTTGGTAAGACACAAATCAAACCTTTTCATTTTGATAATTAAGAATGATAAATGTAAAAGTCTTGTTAGCATGAAATAAAAGACAGAACATCCAAATAACAGTTGTGTTTTAATGAATACTTGAGCACAGTGGTTTCATACACATATTAAAACAAAATAGTGTCAACAAAATATAAAAACGAAGACACAGGAAAAATAAAAATTTGAAGGAAAAAAAAACGAATCATTTTAAAAACCACAGCTCAAAATAGTATGGACGCTAGTACAATATCAAACAAAAAAATTCACAAATTGGCATTTTTTTTCCTGGTTTTTTTATCCCATTTTTACAAAATGTGCAATGTAAACAAGCAATATAATACTACCAACAGTTCATTTATAAACACAATGCATTTCTGTATTTTACAGCTATTTTAAGATGAGAAAAGTAATATTTTTTTAAATATTTCATGTAGAGGAACAACTCATCTTTTTCACTCCCATTCAATAATATAAATGGGCGTATGAAAGGTGAAAGACACAAACATTATTCTGTTGTGATTTGCATGAAACACAATACTTTAAATACATAGCACTAAATACTACCTAATTCATTTTTTATGCATCCTATGAATATAACAGCATTAAAGTGTTTCTTTCAAACATTGTTTTTTTAATTTAATATTTGCATGAAATTATACATACATGATTTTTTTTTAAATATTAAAAAATAAAATTTATTTCACAACTTATGAATTCTAACCTTTTCTTAAGTATACAATGTAATGTGTCTTTCTCAAAAGTGCATTTTCACAAAAACTCATAACAATTAATACAAAAACTATTTACAAAAGTTAAAGTCTGACTCGATTGGAATCTGCCTTAGAAATTTTTAAAAATAGGTTAAGTACAAATATTCTATAAACACAACAACATGAGTTATACTTATTTGTAAGTCATGCAAATCACTTTTAAAACAAAAACTCGCATAACATAACATAACATACAAAAGAAAGTGAGCAAAAATATTCAAACTATGACAGAAAAATATCTAAATCACAACCTTAAACGTAAAACACACTTTTTGTTTCCTTTCCTCTAAAACAACCAAAACCTAAATTTGAGCAGGTCATCTATATAAATTTACCAATAACCTTATTCCAACCACATGTAATAAATAATGTATTCAACATGCACCAGCATTTCAATTTGTGCGAGAATGCTCCGAAAGGGCAGCCAGGTTTAAAAATAGAAAATGCAAATTGGGATCCATTTTTCCGAAACACTTTGTAAGTGATTGCAATGCATTTTTTTTTGGTAACAAAATATAACTTTATAGGCTGCATTTCAAGCATTAATATAAATTAAAAATGCATTTCAGAAAACTCTTTGTATCAGTAAAATATCACTAAATACAGAGTTTACTAATCTGTACATTCTATACACAGGTGAATACAAAGAGTACTTAATATACAGTAAGAAGATAAAAAAGAATTAATAAAAAAAATTAAACTGATATAAAATCTATACTATTGAAGAGAATTATTTCAAATTAACTAACACTTACAGAAATTAAACAAATGCAGTTTAAATTTTATAACATATATTAATTATACTTGCAAATGTAAAAAATTAAGAATTTTCAGCTGCCAAGTTGTAATTTATAAAAGAAAAAAATATCACAAAACAAACCAAATACATGCAAAAAAAAAAAAAAAAATCTCAAGTTTATAATGAGTATCAGAAAATAATGTTATTCAAATAAAAAAAAGAATCTCATAAAAATAAGATAATTAACACTGCCATTTATAAATAAGTTATTAAGTAGATATGGTATGAAGCATACTTTTCAAAATAGCAATATAACAACTAAAAATCTCAACTAATTGAAATTGTATTGGAGCAAATTATTTTGCTTTGATCAAGTTTGCTTAATGTCACAATGCAAATTAAGTAACGTAGCATCTTGTTTAATTTTTATTTAGCTTAAAACGAAATTTATTGAAAACTAAAAAAATGCTATTTTATTATTTTTAATAATTTATAATAAAAGTTTTACTTTACAATTCCAACTACAAATTTATATTAATGGATAAATTACCACTGTTAGAAATTTTGATACGAAACATTATTTTCCAATATAAAAACAGCCATTTTTAATTATACATAGAACAATATAGCCCGATCATAGATCACATAGAATGATAAATATCCAGTTTAACAGCAAAAGCAGAAAAAATTTCTTTTAATAACGAGTCATCTAAAATTTTAATTTTGAAACATTGTTTTTACTACAATTAAAATCTCTCCTAAAAGGCATTTCCTCCCTATGGCAGGACTCTTTTTGAATCCGTCTGATCTGGCCGCTTGATGATTTTTCATATGATCAATGGTCGGATTATATTTTTGCAAAATATATTAATTTAGTAGTCAATTAATTGATAAAATTAATATTAACATTTTTAAATGATGACCATCAAATCATGGGGGAAAAACATATCAATCCATATCTACTTACTAGATGCGATTTCAAACACAAAAAAATTATTTCAGAGAGATTATATAAAAAGGTGTTCTAACGACTCAAAGGGGAAAAGAACTATTCATGAGATTCAAAACTAAGAAAGATACATATACAAACTGATTAAAACAAGTAAAATTATGCACCAACAACAACCTGGATTTGTTTTCTTTTCTTTGTAAACATTGTTGCTTTAGAAGCTTTGACACAAAGACAGACACACATAACAAACATTGGATACGTTCAGACATTTGAGCGGTTTCATACAGTTTGTTCAAATGTGAGGCCTGAAACACAGAGGTCGATTGTGTATTAAGTACTATACATAAAAAAGGAGATTCAAAATGGCGCACAGTGAGGGAGAAATCAGACCTCAAGGATTATTGAGGTGGCTAGAGTTTCCAAAGAGATGAACAAATTTCCAACTATCACTTTGCAACAATTGCAAAAGAATAAATGATTTTAAAGATGTGAATAACACAGTCAAGCACCACATGTTATATTCATTTTGAAATAGATTTCGTTCTCCATTCTCTCACACAACAAATAAACACAATTCAGTTGTGATGTTTGAAAAAAATGAGGTGAAGATTTGCATAGCAATTAAAAAGATTATCAATCATTAAATACTTCAAGCACACAAACTTAAATACATAAAAAAAAAAAAAAAAAAAAAAAAAAAAAAAACGTATATATATTTTTTTAAATTGGCAAGTTTTCTTATTATATTTGAGGCATAAACTTAACAAGTATAAGTACCGATTTCTGAAACCAGTCAGTAAAAATAATATTTCTTTATAACTATTTATTCAGTTGAGTACAACTATGATGAATAAAATTATGAAATGAATAATCACCATGAAATATTAAACAGAAACAGTAAATTTTGGAAATATTATTTAAGAATTAAGTCTTAAAGAAGAAAATCTTATTAATAAGATTTTGTATTTGTACTATAAAACAACAATCACATTTCTTTTTACAGCTAAAAATAAAATTTAACAAATTTGTTGTCAAAAGCGAAAAACAGTCTTGTTGTTCCATAGTTCCTAAGAAATTATGCCCCTTTTTTTCTCTTTTCTATTTTTAACATAATACAATCAAGTGTAACAAGATCACTATTTGTGATGAATATGCTTGATAGTTCAAACCTTCTCAAATTTGAAATAAAATAATAATTAAGAAAATTGTGTATCTATCCAAGTTTCAATCCAGCTAATTATGGTCTTCTATTTATATGTGCTACATTAATACTGAAAAAATAAATAAATCGGATTTAACAAAATCAATTAAAAGTAACATATTTTTTTTAGAATTATTCTGTTTCTTCTTCCTTAGATAAAGTTCTTATATTAAATTTATTCACAAATATAATTTAAAATCAGTATCAACAATTAATTTGATGTCAGAAAATATTCTAATTGGTAATATAAAATAGAAGTAATTAGGGATAATACAGTTAATTCAAAATGATATCAAAAAAGAAAGATTCAAACATTACTTAATGTAAGTATATGTAAAAATACTAAAAAACAATAAATTAATGAGATGAAACTAATATAGATTATAAATTACACATATGTTCCATGATTTACTAAATCCAGAATAATGATGAAATATTTGTGTACATAAAAAAAAAAAAAACTTTAAATCTTCACCTCAAACACTGATTAATTTTTTTTTTACTGAACGGATTTTTTAATATAATTTGTAAATAATCCTAATTTATAAATAACCATCATTAAATATGTGAGTGCACTTTATTAAAATCATAGCTAATTTAGAATTTTTTTTTTTTTTAACATATGAAATACAAATCTGATATTAAGACAGTCTTAAAAACTACAGAATGATAACAGTCTTTGGCACAACATCAGAAAAAAGACCATGATGCTAACCTAACTGTCAATTTCTATAACATGTACTTCATTTGTGATATAACATAATAAAAAATCAATTGCAGAGAGCTAGACTATTTTACTAGTCTTTTAATCCTTTTATGTCAGATAAAATACTGCATTATTTTTAAAACATTTACACATAACACATTAAAAAAATTAAAAGTTAAGTTACGTAAAATTACCAGCACTCAAAAATATTGGGGAAAAGTGTGCCACAGTCTTCATAATTTACATTGAGCATTTTCTTATAACACACAACATCTTCACTCTCGCAAAATACGTATAACTATACTTTGCAAGATAAAACATTCAGTGTACAAGATAGTATATCTTTTTCCAACACTGGATGAAAATGTACACACATTTTCCAAGAATCTATGAATTATGTACTGTATATTAAAAACAGTAACAAATTTGAAAATTAATTAAAATGATAAAGTTTTCAACATCAGAAATGAAAAGTTATCTTACAAAAAAAATATAATTGCTTCAACAAAAAAAGTGATCTTGAATCAATGGAAACTATTCTAATAATAACAAAGAATAAAAACATTTTTTTAAAAACAATTACATAACTAAATCATTAGTGTCGCATTTTTGTAAAGATGAATCATAATAAATAAATGAAAATGAAACTAAAAAGACATGTATGCATTCATTAAAAGAAATTATGAATATTTAAAAAGCATTTTTTTGAGGACTCAATAAAATAAAATCCATGTGTCCGAATGATATAATTAAAAACAAAGAGTTCAAGTCCTTTAAATGAAATACATTATGTGTACAATTTTGAACACATACATTCACCCAGCACAATATAGATAAATATGAAATACCAATAGAGAGATAAGGAGATCATTTTTTTTTTTTTTTTTTTTTTCCATTTCCATCCATCCATAAAGCAAAGACCTGTGAAGACCTCCATCTCATTTATTTATTCTTTTGTTTCGGAAAAAGAGATGAGCGATTTTAAGATGCAAAAAGTGTGAGAAAATGCGCCAGAAAAATCGAGTTTGGGACACCAATGTTTAGGTGAAAAGGGGGACAAAGCTATAGATAGTCACTAACATTTTCTGTACACATACGTCAATCTAGGGCAGCTAATCCAATGTCCACCGCCTTTAGATACATTTTGCTAAAACATAGCAGAGAAGAGAAACTGCAGGAGATGAAGTAGAGTCTCGAGTACACATTCACTTTTTTTCCTGACCATTGCAGTAGCATTTATCAACATTTATAGTTCTTGTAGTACCACCAACATAAATTCCCATACATAGGTCATCACACGAGCAAAGAAAATTGTCTGATTATCTTTTTATTGAAATGATGAGTTTTAGAGAGATGATTTCTTCTATTTTTGTCTTCTTTTCATAGCAAATCATTTTAGTTCACACCTGTGGCATGTTTACATCTTGATAATTTGCAATAAATGACAGAGAAAAAAAAAAAAGTGTTACTCATCAAGTTTAATAACTTTCATGAAGTTAATCAAATTTTTGCCAATGAAATGATTCACTCCAAGACATCCCATTACAAGTCTTGTAAATTTTAGCATGTTGTTCATTTTCTTTGAGCACCCAAATCAGAAGAGGGAAATAAAATAATAAACTGGGGGAAAAGCTGGCCTCAATTAGAGTGAAACAGTACATTGCATGAAGTTGTCACAGGACACGATGCTATAGACGAAAGGTGCAATGCATCTTACAAAGTAGATTATTGCCTGAACGTGAGATGTGAGTTGGTGTATATAAGCTCTAATTTTTCCAATTCCTTTGTCTCCTGCAAATTCTCTTATTAGGTGCTACGACTGGGATCAAGCTGATACTAGAACATAAAAAAGAAACACACAAAATGTATCACATATTATGTACAGAATATTATAAATACAACACATATTATATTAACATCATAAAAAGTAATAATAAATAGACTAAAAATTCAATTTTTAAACTATGAATTCACTTCCTTGATTTTTCAGTCTCCAATGCAAAATTTCTCAATTGACAGTATACTGTCTGGAAAATTATTCATTATATAGTCAATCCTCTCTAATATAACAACTCCACTAGTCTGATGCTCCTGATGGTGTGGCTTGGCAAAGATTCATTTGTTCCAGTTAAAACTTGATGTCAGTTCTTATTCTGTACATTAAAGATCACTTTAATTTCCTACTACACAACCCCTTTTATTATGTTTTCTTTTCATTAAATTGAGACTACATTTCAAATTTAATGAAAAGCATAAATTTTCCTTATTGAACCTCTCTAATGGCAGGTGTCAAGCCCTATAAATGTTGGATTAGAGATAGTCCATTGTATATTGAATTGATAATTTACATTTTAAATATAATCACTGTAAATAACCTGAAGTCATGTAATAGGGGATATAATGAAAATCACTTAAATCAACTTTGTGTTAAATCAGAGTATAATTTTGCATATAAGATTTATTTATAGTGTAATGGAATTGGTTTAAAAAGTATATTTATTTACAATCTATGGCCAATCTATTGCTTGTTTCCTTCAATGAGTTTCCCTTTAATCACAAACATCAACTTATTCTTATTTTTATAAGACTAAAGCAAGTTGCAATTCATTTTCTCATAATTATTTTAATAGCTAAATAGTTAATAGTTAGCTCTAATAGTTTCTTCTTAAAACCTCCAATGACTCAAAATGGGTTTCTTTTAGCAAATTTTTATTCTTGGGAAAAGGAAAAGTCATAAGATGTTAAAACAGGAGCATACGAAGAATATTGCATTGCAGTGTTGCAATTTGTTTTTAACCAAAATTTACTTCCCAGAAAACACTGTGAAGGACCATTATCTTGATATAAAATGGAATCACTTTGCCACTATTATGATCATTTTTTCTAACCTTTTTTTCTCAGCTTATTCAAAACTTTTTGGAGTAATAAGAATTCACTGTCTTTGCTCTGGTACTAAATCTTCTGAAATGACACGCTTAATATTAAAAAATGCAATAAGCATTGCTTTAAATTCTGATGAAGATTTTTGGTTCTAAGGAAGATTGTTTTTTCTCAATACATGGATTGTCTATGGATCTTTTTGAAAAATTGGGTTTTTATCATAAGTAACAATTTTTTTTTTTTTAAGAATATTGTGGTTGGATCAATCTCTGCAGAACTTTGACACAAAGCTCCTTAAGACATTCTTTTGTTCTGGTACTAAAACCCTAACAACCCTTTTTGGCACAAACTTTTTCATGTTCAGAACATACAGTAAAATCTTGCTTGACTTTCTTCAAATTTTAAATGGTTCTTGAAGTAGTGATCATCCGGAACAACTTCCTCACAAGCTTCAAAAAATAAACTTTTTGTGCTATTCGAATACTAGCCTATGGGACATATAGTTTTCTACATAAGCTGGAATAAGTATCTGTTAGCACTCCAATAATGTTTTGCTCAATTTCCCCCAAAAGTTCAAATTTACACATTGTTCAAATCTGGAATTTAATATTTTAATGGCAAGCAAGGTGAAATGCAAGTACATTTAATCATGAATGGTAAAACTGTGATGGTCCGAGACTGATATAGGTTTGTTCTGCAGGTTCATGGATGTTCAAGGTCACAATCTCTGGACTGTCATTTCACTCTTGTTTTGTTGGAAAGGAATAATAAAGCCAATTCTCATAAATTTTGTTTAATTGTTATCAAACACTTTTAAAAACCCTAATTTAGAAGAAAAATATTTTATAATTTGAAATTTTTTTTTATACAACCAAATCCTCTTTAATTTTCATTCATCAAAAAAAATATTTTACTTTCACCCTCAAGGATAAAATTTACAACTGAAGAAAAATATTTGGCAGTAAATGAGGGGGGGGAGAAACAAAATTCGATTATATTGAAGATTTTCTGCTATCAAAACACACTAGAACGGATGAAATTTATAAGCGCAATTAAAAAACAAAAAATTTATCAATAAAAAGTAAATGAAGTAGTAACTGAGAATTCAAAACTTATATCAGTATAAAATATACTTATTTTATGATACAAAAAGGGATTTTGTACTTGTAAATAAATAAACTGAAAAGACTTTATTAAAAACATTTGATGATTAATTTTGAGAAGTTTTCTTATTAAATTATTAACATTAAAATTATTTATTAGTTTCAATAAGTTCAAGCCACTACAAAAATATACAATTATAAACATAATACACAATTCACATCTAAATTGGATTTCATTTAATCATTATATATATTTTTAAATCTAATAATTTCCCAACTCTATTATGCAAATTTATCAATGACTTATTATTTAATATCAGTCAAGTTATACATAAAAATATACTATTTATAAATATTTTGTTTAAGGTGTACATTTTTCATAAATAGGAACAACATTATACAATTGGAAGACAGAGAGAAATGAAGGGATAAAAAAAAAAAAGCTTAGTTTCAAATACAGCATATATTAACAAATAAAAAGTCATATAATACATAAATCAGATTATATAGAAATAAACATGATGTTCTAAAATATATTTGTTAGAAACTGTTAATATAATACAAGGTTATCTTAATTGTTAGTAGATAAAGTTTTGAGAAATAAATAAATAAACTAATTGGAGAATGTAGCGGCCTGATGGCCAAGTGAGTAGATGCTAGGTATGCTAGGTACCACAGATTTTGGGTTCGAGTTCAGGAAGTGACACAGATATTTCTAGTGGTTCTGAATCCACTTTAAGCCTTAGGTTCCGGTCTAATGTGATTATAGAGCATAGACAGGGGTTGTAGGGTTAACAACCCTACTCCGTAAAATGAAAACAACAGCAGATGGCCTTGGCCCACAAACGGCTGTCATGTCATAGAAGAAAAATTGGAGAACTTAAAGATAAAATTTTCATGAAAGAATTTTTTTAACAAAAATTTAGAATTAAAGGGAAAAAATGAATGTTTGTTTATTATATGATGATGATTTGTTTATTATATCATCACAAAGCAAAATTACACATCAACTAACAGAGGAATTGTCTTGCACAAACTCTCATTATATTCTAATAAAATGAGAGAAGTTAAGTAAAAAAAAAGTTAATAAATAATCTACCATCTATCCACCATGATAAATGACCAAACTCATAGCTTAAAAATATCTTATTCTTTTTTATACAAAACCATTATTCAAGAAATTTTTGAGCAAATAAAGGCATTTTAATATGTTTAAAAAAAAAATATAGAAAATTTAAATCAGTTGAAACATTTTTATCAAATTATATTCATTGAAATTTTATTATATTAAAAAAAAAAAAAAAAAAAAAAAAAACTTAAATATTTATAAAAAAATCGGCTAGATTTAGCACACGGCTAATTAAATAGCCTTGTTTTAACAATTAATAAGAGAAAATTTTAAGATAGATAATTTGAAACAGACACACAAAGTTGATCATAGATTATATATTAAAACATAAATAAGTATTGCAATATAATAAGCATTTTAATTTACATTATGTAAAAAAATCTGCTCAGAACTATAATTTAAATTATGGTTGTAAAAAGAACAAATACATATATATAATATTTCAAGAATATCAAAGCTTACGAATCTTTAAAAATATATTCCAGAATTAAAATTTACTTACAAGCTTTGCAGTTACAAAGTTGCTTGGTTTCAACTTCTACCAGGTTCAAAAACTGTTCTTTGCAACTATTTTAGAGGTATGTAATAATTTAGTTAATTCCCAAATCAATCTTTAAATTATTTTTAAAGTTACAGTTATAAAAAAAAGAAATAATACTTCAAAATGATAGTTAACTTCTCACTGTATTATTAAAAAATGCAGTTAATATAAAAACAAACACTTTAATTTTATGAAGATAAAACAAGAAAGATTATTTATAAGAAATATTAAAATTTAAAGGCAAGGTTACTTACATTGTCTTGGCCATAATTTGGAATGCCATAATCCCCTATTTGTGGTCCATCTTCTCTTGGTGTTCCTGGACCAGTAGCTGGGGAATTTTTCATACCTTCCATGCCATCTGCTGAAAATAAATATGCATCAGCTGAATGTTTTTAGAATAAATATTTAAAATTTAAGGAAAAATGTCTTCAATATTTCAATCTTGTTATTCATGCATCATATTGATTATAATGAATCCATGTTAAATTCAATCACTTTAGTACTTTAAGGGCATGGCCAATAACTTGTGGAAATTCTAATATTAGTTTGATACTGAAATAATAACTGAAAGTGATAACATTGCAATTAAATATTGAAATCTTTTTATAACTCTTTTTCTCTTAATTTCATTTGTCTACTCATTACTATTTAAAAATCTTTTATTCTGACTTTATTATCTAATACCACTGAAGTTTTAGAAAAATAATAAAGTTTTTAGAACTCACCTGAAGATATGCCATTCAAAACAGGAGGGCCCATATCAGGACCCATCGGTCCTCCCATAGGGCCATCTGGACCAGGACCCATTGGAAACTGAAAAAAAAAAAATGTTTCAAAATGTAAAATTTAATTAAACACACCAATTATATGCAGGTAACATAATACATATATATAAATGCAGGTTATTCGTTTGACCAAAGTTAGAGTAGGAGAAAAAAATTATTCAGTACTGAGTCGCATATTTTTACTAATTTTTGACTCCTCTCTATAATTTTATATATTATGATCTTCACTAGAATTTAGAAGAATGTGTGAAATAAATCAAATCATTTTTATTGAAATCATAAAAGTAGTTATTGCATAATAAATTATTATTTTTTTTAATTTTAAAGGTATAGTATTTGCACTTGCATAAAAAGGCATACTAGTAGTTGGCTTACAAAAATACATATATCCTATAAAAATAACAGTACCAAATGGACATGTACCCAAGTTTTAAAGAAAAGCTCAAGACAAGAAAAAAAAAATGGTAAATTTTAATCACAAAGATGTTTTATTTGTATTATATTAAAAATGAATTTCATTTGTAATAATAGCTTCTGCAAGATTTTCTTTATAGTGGATCCAAGACAGCCACTTATAAGCCGCAGTCCTGAGAAAAAGTCTCTCCGTACTTACTGGGTTTGTTACCCATTAGTCACTGTCTTTGCTACTGGTTGTGTTATTGAAACGTTTAATTTTCCTAGAGTTTCCTCCCCTTCACATTTAATTTTCCTAGAGTTTTAGAAAAATAAAAATTATTTTTGTAATAGATTCGGATTTTTAGCCAACTCTGACTGCTTCACAATTGCTCGAATCTCCAACTTTGCTTTTGACTTCAATGCATAAAAATGTCAGTAGTGAAATATACAACTATGTTCAACAATTTAAATTATGCATTAACATGATAAAACATGCATAATTACACATTATTAGTTTGGCCAATAAAGAGGATATGTTATTTTGAAGGGAGAAAATAACAATGAGAAGAGAGAAATTAAGAATAAGGCATCTCAATTTTAATATTACCAAATGAAATAAATCCAAATATATAGATTTTATACATCAGTACATCTGATGAAGGGAGAAATGCCAAATAATAACATATAATTACATAAGTTTGCTAAAAAAATAGTAACACATGATACATAAATCAATAGTTTATTATGGCCATAAAACTAATAAGAATAAAAGAATACTATTATTACAAAATTTTGATATCTTTTCTCATAATTAATTTTTTTCATGTACATAAATAAATAAACAGAATGGCATAACTATTTTCATGTTAACTATAATAAAAAAAAGTAAAATCGACTAAAATAAAAAATAAATAATAATAATAAACAAAAAACTTACTCCTGGCATGTTACCTCCTGGTACTGGTTTCATCATAGTATACATTCCATCTGGTCCAGATCCTGAAGAATCTAAAGCATATAGCAATCAATTCTTTTTATAAACAATAATTATTTCTTCCCCAAACGAATAATGATCAGGCAAAAGAGAAATAATTAAAAATACAAACAATGAACATGCAATCAATAAAAAGAAAATAAAAATAATTTAAAAATAAAATGTAATGAGCAACATAAAAATAAAATGAAATTCATAAAAGAGATGCAATATTTATAATGTTTAAAATATGAGGAAGGAGGAATGGATAATATAAATTGAATCAAATGAAAATAAAAATATTAACACAGAGAAAAAAAAGTACTTAATGAAAGAAAGAAATAAGCAAATTTCTAAAATTTTTACAACTTTGTTATTATTTTAATTTTTAAAAAATAGTGGGAAAGACTATTATTTCACTTTACTTAAAAAGCATTTCAATATCTCAATTTTCTATGAAAATATTCAGAGCTAAGTGTATACTGTTTTTCAATTTAGAAATATTGGATTAGTAAAACTATAGTTTCTTTTTAATCAATAAAATTTCCTCTTTTTTTCCACTTCTCTTTAAGGCTTGATGAAAAATAACAATTAATTAATTTCTTAGTAAAGGAATATTAAGAAATTCTAAGATATGCATAGATCTTAATCATTACTGCTGTCATTTAGAATAATTTCCATTTTTAAAATACAAAGCACTGAATAATTAATTTTAATAGACTAAAATTTAATCGTATAGCTTATAGATTGTTATTATACTTTAATTTTTGTAACAATGCACTCACTATATCTTAAATGTTTAGAGCTTTTCGATATTATTTTTAAATAAATATATAGGTCTTATGTAAGTGGAAAAAAACAGTAACCAAAACATTTCAAAACATGGGGAAAAAAAAAAAAAGGTCATGCCACAACCATTTTTCATTTGTACACAGTTACATTTAGAAAACCCCAGTACTACATTACAGTACCTTGTGGACTGGGCATAATTGGAGTCCCTGGACCTTGACCACCTGAACTTGACACTGGTGGTCCCTAAAAAGAGAAAAACAATTCTTCTTAATAAAATTAAGTCACAAATTCAATAAAAAGTTATGATTAATTAGCTGTATTAAGAGTTTCATTCAATAACTAAGTTAAGTTTCTTTTTTTAAAATTTAACAAAATAATTGCTTTAATCACATTCAAAACATAACAAACTATTGAATTTCTTAATTCATTGAATGATGATAGGGTGACTGATCACAATCCGAGAATTTTTTTGTTCCTGATATTTCCAAACTGTTGCAGGACAATTATGAAACATATACAAACATTCAAATATATTTTTAAAAAATCTGCTTTATTTCTATATTGAAATATGTTACCTACTACAAGAAAAATTAAATCCTGAGAGTAACGAGAATATGAATAAAATTGCTAACATAACAGCTGCGAAAAGGTGGCATAATCACAAGATAGTACAGAATAGAGTAGCGACAAATCAATGCATTGTCAATGAAAAACTAATAAGGTATTGCTAATATAACCTTCTTCATGCTTCTACTCTGACTAACTATGCAACACAATCATACAGCTCCCGTAAATGTCAAAAGTTTTAAGAAAAAGAATCAAATATTAAAGTTTTCCCTGATATTGTATTCATCCCCTTTTTGTTCCCGAGTAGTAAACCTGGATGATAAATTTTTAAAACATTATTCAAAATGAAAGACTAGAAATATAAAAATGATTATTAGAATTTATGCAAGAACAATTAACATAATATTATATATTAATTTTCTTATGCAGCAGAAAACTTTTAAATTATGCTGAAAAGATAGTTACTGTCATTCATAATTATTCAGTGATTAAAATAATTTTAGGATACAGTTGAATATAATACTAAAAAGTGATAGATATCCCTGCAATATTAGAAGATTATTCCTTGATAATGAACCTTGATCATTATAATAATTCAAACCGTTCCATTTAGCATTTTCAATCACAGCATTAAAAAGATATTTAAATAATTTCAAAAGAAAAGAAAAATCTAAAATAACTTACTCCATAATGACTTCCAGGAGATGATGATGAATAATTCATCTGAAAGAGAATCCAAAAGATTTTGAAAAAAAACTTGAAAACAGAAAACATTTTGAATGGCAATTATTAAGTGAAATATTTTTATGTAATTCTGTATGAATATAATTAACATAAAAATTCATTTAAAATAATTATAAAAATATGCTACATTTTGGATGCAAGAAGAAATATATAAGTACAGAATTTTTTTTAGCTCACTTGATATACTGTTTGATAATTACTAAAGAAATTTTTGGACTATTTCATATCATACATTGATTGAAGAAATTCAAATTCGTACATTTTTTACAAGATTACTGCACATTATGTAGCATACAAAATGGTATAGATTTTACCACATTGAAATAAAAATTCAGAAAAAGAAAGAAGTTATTCCTTACAGCTATTTTAACAGTCGTAAAAAATGCTCATTCCTTTTTAAATTAGGACAAGAAAGAGTCCTAGCTCTGCAGTAAGCACAGGAGATTTTTTTTTCAGCCATTTCTGCTGATTTCATCTCTGGTATGCTCTATAAAACTTTAGTACGAGGCTATGCCACGCTCAATATAATGGACTTTTTCTATTATTTTTAATAATTTAGCTGTCCTGTCTGAAAAGCTAAAAACATCTGGATCCACTATACTATAGAAAATACAGTTAATATTTAGGACTATCTATGTGGAATACCACTGCGATGTTGCTGTATATTGTCAAATATATGAATGAAGCCTTATTAAGAAAGTGGTTGCCTACACAATTATTTTCAGCCATAACAATCATGGATATTCTAGGGATGCTAATAATAAGTTTCCTTTTTTTTTTTTTGCCCACTTGTTCATATACAAAAAATAATTTTCATAATGAATCAAAATATCACTTTGAACCACTGTTGCTGAATGAATGAATATACATATGACATCAACATGATGATGGCATGCTCGTAACAAAATACATGCAACAGGATTTTTGTGAAAATAAGCAAACAAGATTTAAATGTTGAAAATGGTTTTGGTAAATACTAGCATTATTTTCAATGTTCCTGGTCAGAAATAAGAATCATGTTTCTTTTCTCGAGATAGATATCTGCTCTTTGGTGGCTGGGTGGATTTTTCACATCCTCCATCATACTAATGCAGTACAGTTCCACAAGATTCGATTACCCGAAAGATAACATTCTTCGGTATTGCCAATTAAACTAACATTTTACTTTGTTTCAGAACCTCTAACTGTTCCACTATGATAGTCCTCAAATGATGTCTAAAGAGATTTTATCTCCAATATTTGCTGGATAAAATGAAATTTCATCACATTATCTTCAGAAACACACAAAATGACCTTTATAAATTGTTACTTCTTGAATTTTGAAATAAATAAACAAATTTTATGCCCTGTTTTTTTTTCATGGTGATAGGAATATTAGCTCTACAACACCTTCTGCACTTGCTCTTTCTGGAATTCTGCAGCAGTTGGAAATGAAGTTACAAATAAATAAAATATTTCTTAGTAATTGTGTAGCAGTGTATTAAACGGCAACAAAACTAAATATAAGACGTAAATAAAAAAGCCATGACTTGTCAAAAAATATATTACAAATATTAAGTAATAATATTTAACACAAAGTGTAAACAGCAGTGAGATGTTGATAAAAAAATGTTAAAAAGCAACAACTCTAAAATGCATATACAAAAAGTAAAATTATCATAATTGTCAATAAATTCTCTTACTGAAGATGTATTTGGATTCCATGGTCTTCCCCCAGGTCCAGGCCTGAAAACAATAGCATTTATTCCTTTACTTTCATAAATTATAATAATCATATTTGTGTTTTATATAATACAATAAATACAGTTAAACATTTTCTTAATTTTAAATTTTTTTGTTAATAAATGTATTTCATAGATAATAGTCTGACAAAATACAATGAGAAGTAAGCATCAAATATTAAATAAAATTTATTCGTATGATTTGAATACTTAATAACATTGTTTATTCCATTATAAAATTTGCTATTGAATGGCTTAGCTTTTGGGCATGAATTTTATGAGCAGCAATGTTCTTTATTTAAAAATTGATTTTGATAGTTTTTTTTTCATTTCCTATATATTGTGACATAAATGGAATGTAGTTTAAAATATATGAGAACTGAGATAAAAAGATGTTAAATTTAATTCGATCAAAATTAGAAAAAAAAACTTAAATATAAAAGCCATTAATCCCAAAAGACCCATAATTACAATACCAATATTTTAGGGAAAATTCAAGAGATTTTTATCTTGTTTTTTAAATATGTTTCTAATTGGAAATATTGATAAATAATAATTCCTGCACATAACCAATTATTTCGATCCCAATATCCTAACACAGATTATTATCCCAAATTCTAATGCAGTTTTATCTAATAATTGACAGATATCCACACAAGAAGGTATAGAGATTTCAATTTACATTGATTAATTGGACCAGTTTTTGTTCTCCATACTAGTGTACTTATGGATTAAAATCCTAATCCTAAATATTCCCCAAAGTAGGAATTTCTAAGGCAACAAGTATAATTTTGCAGATCAAAGTACCCTATTAATAGAAATAAAAGATACAACCGATACATATAGTTCAATAAACACCGATACATATTTGTGATATATGTTTTTCCCGCTTTATATTATAAAATTTTTAATTAACAATCTTAAAATAAACAAGCAGTTTTTTTTTTTTTTAAACTAAAAGTGATGACGAAGAAAGTGATATTCTCTACTCATACTCATACATAAAGAAAGGAAAGAGTTAATATATTTACATGGACATTGGAGACATCTGGGGTCCAGATGGTCCCATGGCACCACTAGGAGGCCTCATTCCTCCATAATTCTGCAACAAAGAGAATAATTAATCAGCACAACTAAAAGAATAAAAATGCTTAGAAAATTAATGAAATTAAAAAAAAAAAAAAAATTCACCATAAAGCAAAATATTTTTAAAAAATTGCAATATAATTATTCATTTGACAAATATTTATAAAATAAACTTGTATAAATCTGAAATAAATTTTTGTGTCAATAACAATTAAAACTTCACAGTTTTTTTTAAAAAGCAGATTTCAAAATTAAGTGGATGCAAATAAGAGATAAGAAAATGTGAGGCCAACGTAATCTATTTATAAGTATAATATCTACATTGAAGTTGCATTGATTTTTTTTTCAATTCCTATTATTAGTTCACACTCTCCCTATATATATCTTGTTCAAATTTTTAATCGTTAATAAAATACTTTTTATTCATCCACTCAAGTTCAAATAAATTTTTTTTTTTTTGAACTTGTAGTGCATGACACTGGATGTTAATACAGTTTTTTCAAATATTAATTCATTCATTAAATTTAATTAATTAATTTTAGTTTTTTTAGATTTAAGTTTCATGTATCTAATAATAGATGGCGCCAGATGTAAGAGGAAAATTTCAAAGGACTTTTCTGCAATATAGTGAAAAAAACAGTAGGAATTGACTTTAAAAAAATTTTTTTTTTTTTTTTTCATATTACTTGTTTTTTTATTGTGTTTCACTCTAAGATCTTTCTAAGGATAAAAATCAAATAATTACATGACCTTCAATTATTAGTATAAAAGCAGAAGATGAGGTTGAGTATAATACACAAATGAACAAAATCTTTTGAAGTATAGTTTTGTTTTGATTTTCACAAATAAATGATTAAATAACCCAAGAGAAAAACAACTTGCGCCCGGATTCATGGGTCCCATAGGTTGCCCCGCGGAGGGTTCATGCGCGGTTCATTGGACTCATTCCTGATGGACCTGGATAGAAATAATTAATCCTTAATTGTGGGAAAAATTTATTTAAATACAAACTATAAATCTCATATGTAATTCATGAAATCAAATAATAATATAAATGCTATGATTTCAAAATAAAAATAAAAAATAACTTTAAGTGTTCTTTTTGAATAGTTATTAAAAAAAATTTATAGTTTTTGCATGTTTTTTATTTTATTCATTATCAATACAATGAAGATAGAAAGAAATTGACTGGGGACAATATAACCACTTTATTTGTATGTAATTGATGCATTTAATTCCCCAAATTAAACATTGGGGGCGGGGGAAGCAAATTTTGTATAATAGATGTTTATATGAAGAGGGGAAATGAATGAATAACAAGTTTGTGAATTAAAAATAGAATGTTTATATCTGTAACTTATATCTTATACCTGAAACCTTAATAACTTTTGTGCTTTGGAATGCTACAAATATACTTTCATTATCAGTTTATTTCGTGTATGATATGATTAAGCATTTAAGTACAATAATTTTTTTAATAAATAAATACTAATAATATTGTAGATATGAGATACTAAAATATGTTATATTTTAAATATCCTGGATA
This sequence comes from Caerostris extrusa, assembly GCA_021605095.1. Lineage (NCBI taxonomy): Eukaryota > Metazoa > Arthropoda > Arachnida > Araneae > Araneidae > Caerostris > Caerostris extrusa. The sequence goes on along the minus strand of BPLR01020472.1, from coordinate 90,747 downwards.
TGACGAAGAAATGTTTACTTTCAGTATTTACTGGTCATGTTATCTACGTATGAAATGAATATTAAACATATGTATAAAATGAATATAACTTAATCTAATGTAAATCAATAGAATGGTGCCAAAGGTAAAATGTGTTTGTGACTTTGTACTCATATATTTGAATTCAAGATATTGGACTCCTTAATATTAAGCAATGGGTTAGACACATCAATGAAATAATGTTCCTCAAGATAGAAATTTTACAATTCTGTGAAATATTCTTAATTTTTTTTAAAAATCAATTTGAAATCATTAGAAACATCTCATGGATCCGAAGTAGATCATTAACACATTCCATCTGGCTATAAAGAGTGCATTAGGTCTGACCTTTTTTTTTTTTTTTTTTTAACAGATGGGTCTCTTTTCGTTTAAGAAAAACATTAAAAATAAATAAATAAACAAAAAGGAGGCGTTGCAGGCGTAAATCTAATGGTCGCTTTGAGTCGACCTATTTCAGCAACTTTTTTTCTTCGCGAAGCCATTTTCAGCGGGGTTCGGCGAGAACCAGCCATTCGAATCTCCGGGGACCTATTAGGCCCCGCACCCCGGAGGAAAGGCTGAAGCACCCGTTCGGGACTCGTTCCCGATAATTCGTGCACTTTCCAGGAACGTGGGATCACTTGCACCGAATGATAGAGCCAAGAAAATAAAACCGCCGTATTCTGAAAGGCCTACGTTAAGGAAGAACTTGGCAAGATGGTTTCCATTCAGTCGGGGGATGAAAAGTTTTCTTTTCCTGTTAGAGATACGTTTCCACAGCATTTTTTCCTTTTCAGGGTATCGGTTATACTTAATTCGAAGATGGTCTACTATTTTTTAATTGACATTTTTTACTCCAATTCGGAGTTAGGTTTCCAAACTTCTATGTTTCCCACCGGGAGGCGCCGCGATGGTATGTTGTGCCTTGGTTATGTACACTTTATTACAGATGCATACTTTGTTTAGGGTCGGGGGAATCCTCTTTCTCGAGCGGCCCGATGGCCAAGTGGCTAGCTCTCTGGCCTTCGGTACCACAGGCTAGTGGTTCGAAGGCAAACCGCTGGCGGTGGCATGGATGTTTGTGAGTGGTTCGGAATCCACGTTAAGCAGTGGGTCCCGGTCTGCTTAGTCCTCGTGTGCATAAGATGACAGTAGAGCGACAAACCAAACCTCTTTCTCGAATGATTTTAATTCATTTAATAACCCATCTTTCACTGAAAGCGGACCCCCAAATTTTAACGTTCAATATCTTGGTCAATTTTTGTCGCTTTGTCTTTTGGAACTTTTTGTGTTACATTTGTTGGGATGAGTGTAAAATATTACTACATATAATTATAGGGAGCAGGGAACTGTATAAAAGTTAGATTTTTACACTTCATCCGTATTGAGTTTTAAATACAAAAATACCGAATCATGAATGCTAATCTCATTTGAAACATTTTTGTAATTGGAAGTATATATCTACGACCAATGATTGCGGAAATAAAGGCCGAGTATGTTGATGTGTGTGTAAAAAATTTTAGTAAATAGTCAAAAGTTATATGAAATATAGATAGAGTAATAAATTGAAAAAATAAATAATTTAAGAACGTTTTTGATAATTGCAATTGGATATATCAAAGACACTCCTTTAAAAAAAAAAGTACAGAAAATGAAACAAGTTCAACCTAAACAATAACTTAATTTTTTTGCATTAATGAAAAGATTTAAAAACAGAAGTTTCTACTAAACAAAAAGTTTTTATTTTAAAAAGTATATAAATTGAAGAATTTAAAAGTATTAAAAAAAAAAATTTTTTTTTTTTAACTCGGGACTGTTGATTGAGATAAAATGCATAGTAGTTGTATTTCGATAAGTTAAAAACAATGCAATGATAGGTACAATCATGTTCTGCCGAAATTAAAGTGAAAAAACTTTTAAAAGTATTTAATAAATATTTTTTTCTTCCAAAAAAAATAACCATAAAATATCACACAGATCTTACCTTGCCATGAAACGAATTCTCCGCTTTCACCTAGAATTAAAACATGTAAACGAAATGTTAGTTTATAAAGCGAGCATGCACTAGACAAAAGAAAAAACAGGTTTGTTAATAAAGAGCAATTCATAACGGAAAACACATTTTGACAGTGTTACATAAAATTAGTTTAAAAGTTAGCAACACAGAATGAAAATCGGAGATCATCTTCATCACACTTTCAATTAAGAATATAAATTAGTCTTGTTAGAACGCATCATTTCATCTTTGACAAGTGTTAGTGCACATTAAAAACATGTATAGTTTAATACATTATTTTAAGAAAAATTACAAAACACAGTAATTCATAACACAGACAAGAGATAATTGTCATCAAAAATTGTTAAGATCAAACAGATATTCTATAAATTCATAAAACAAAATTTCAATAATAGCATGAACTTGTTATTTCCTCCCATGTTTCATATTTTTTGCCTATGAAATCTCAGATATCCACGTTTTTTTCTTTCTTTTTTTCCCCCAACACCAGAACAAGGAACAGCCAATCCCTAATTCTATTCTATGGGTTCAGCTTTAACATAGAGCTGAAGTGTCCAACCATGGTCTAATGATAACCACGTCGCGTGTACCGGATATATGTTCCACCGCCGTTTTCAAACTCCTCCCAACTAAACCAAATATCCGCTTGAGTCCCAAACTCCGTTCTATTGGACACTTTTATTTTCTATGTTAAATTTTTTTTTTTTTTTTTTTTTTTTATTTTTTTTTTTTTACGGTATCCTTGTACTATTTATATAATACAAATATTTGAAAATGGCGTCCAACAACAAGAGAATAACAATTAATTAAAAATTTGTAAACATATTTTTACATGATTTTTTTTTTTTTTTTTGTCACAAAACAGCTAATACATTATTTTAAATTAAGTTGTATTTTTACTGCTTGTATTTATATCTTTGAGAGAAGAACCAATTAATGTTCAGTGTACTGTGGGGCTTGATCCGTTGATGACACTCTCAAAGTAAGGTACTAAGAAATTTTTGTTTACCACACGAAGTTACAACGTTATTGGCTCACATGCCGAAAAATGTGTCCATCCTAACATGCTAAAAAAACATACTAACATCCTATGTCCTCCTCCACATGCTAAAAGTCCATCCTATTGAACACAATGCTGCAACAAAACTACTAATATACTGTCTTACAGTACCTTTCAGAAGATTTATTGCGAATTAGGACGAAATGATCTCGGGACTCAAGAAGTTAATGCCATTTTAAAATGATTCACCAAATAATGATAACGTGTGATAGACTTGTTAAGTAGGTTCTAAGCACAGAACCCTGGATCAATTAGAATCTGCTTTCAATCTGCCCTATAAATAGCCTCAAAAAAAGTATTTGGCTTAATTAAAAAAAAAAAAAACCGATGGTAATTTCGCGATGAGGAACAGAATCTGCACATGTGCGCCACGCACTTTTCGGAGAACAATAAGCGAACTCTTCTTCAAGGGGGTGAGGAGGGGTCGCAGGAAGGAAATGGTTTTCCTTTCTGGCAAAAGCAAACTAAACTACCCACTCAAACGCACTTAGTTCCGGGAGGTTTGCGCGCGAGAGAGGATAGGCATTAAAACCGCGGCGGTGTAACGCGCGGAAACAAAACAAGAGCTTCATTCAGCATGGAAATTTAATTAAGCCAAACGAGCAGCAGACAGTTGCCACGATCTGATAACGAAAAGCGGGGTAATGCTTGCTGTGGGATGCCGATGGAAAAGAAAAAAAACCCAACCTTCCTTCTCTCTCTGGAAGACATTTGAGATAATGGCTTCATCCGAGTCCAAAGGGTAATAACCCGTTACGGGAGGCATTTCGCCGTTTGATAGCCCCCTGACGCTGCTGGTGCTTGGTCAATGCGTTCTTTTACGGGCCGACCCCTTCAGAAGGGGAGCTCCCTCTAGCAGCAAAAGGGGCTGATTAGAATACGAATGGGATGGCTCAGAGGATAAATCACTTCCAACTGCTGCCGGGGAAGTGATCGTCGTTTGCAGCCAATACGCATGCAAGATGATGTGTTATTGGCAACGTGCGTCCAATGAGAAGGCCGTTTGGTTTATCATGACACCTAATGGACGTTTGCGATGAAAATAACATGGATTCTACCCCCTACAAAGAGCCGCGGATTACCCGTTCTGCCAAAGTGATAATGGGGGGACCACAAAACCTCCACGTCATAAAAATGGAGATGTAATTGCTTAAAATTCAATTTCAAAAAAAGTACCCCAGTTGAATGAATGACAAGGTCGCAAAATGTATATGAATTTAAATATGAGGTTTAAGCTTAGAAAATTTAAACAGAATTTTCAGAATTTAACGAATGAACACGAACAATAATTTAACAGTACATGGATATGAAATGGAAAAAATAAATCGCATGCTTACCTTTAACCCTTCCCCAACCACCACACTTTTTTTATGGGGAGGAGAGAATTTTTATTTGATTTTATTATTATTTTTTCTTTTTCTTTTCTTTATTAGCAATTCTAGAACCATACTAATTTATGAAATGGGTCATAGAACTAAAGGATTCTTTTCTGTGATTGAATACCGCAAATTAAAAACAAATTTATATTAGTATTTTACTAATATAAATTTGTTTATTAAATAGTATTACATAAATAGTATTTATTATAAATGTATGGTTTATTATTCTGTACGATTTATAGTAAACTTGTAAGCTTTAAGGATGAAGTAAAAAGCAGATCAATTCCCTAACAAAAATTATCTGGAAGGTTTTTTTTTCCCCCTTCTCCACTCCCTGTACAATTTTCATGCTCAATTTTTTTTTTTAAGAACCAAATTAAATATCTCGAGACCCTATCCAATAATTTCACATTCGTCAAGTATTGTATTGTCTTCAGTATTATATTAAAGTTCAACCTGGAGATCTGAAGGCATTTAAATGCAGCGAATGAATTAAAAACGTCTTTTATCTAACAAATGTGAGCGATAGCTTACCTTGCCCTAGAGGATCCATGCCACTCGGCATCATTGGTTGTCCTGGAACGTTACCGGGAGCCTGCAAAGAAACACATGAAATGTCCATTAATACACATGTTATATTTACATTCAAGAGTGAATGCATTGAGACACCTTAAAAGATCAGTTTTATTTAATAATAATAATAGAAATCCAAGTAGCTATTTGGTCTGTACATTCAGAACAAGAATCTGATTCATCGCTACATAACTGCTGTTATCACTTTCGAGTCATTTCGAAATAAATAACGGAAAGTAAATGCAAGCCGTCCAGCATTAAATGCCCATCTTTTTGACGGTAAAGGACATCGAATCAATGTGTATGAAACAGCCAGGAATCGTGATAGGATCGACTGTCGCCATATGCACGATTGTTTGCCTCAGAATGATGAAAAGGTATCCCAAAATACTAGTTTTAGTCCGGAATTAAAATTAATTTTCGCTCAATCAGCTCGAGGTGTTCCCAAAAGACACGAATTTGAGATACTTGGAATTATCGGGGAAAAAAAATTTGCCCATCTAATCTGTACGCCCGCTTAGCAACGTAAATTGCTATCACTTATTAATAAAGGTAAAAACCATAGGTGGGAAGTCGGCATAAAAAAATTTCAACTCCCAAGTCGAATTTTTATATCGACTCAGATTCTTCAGCGTAATTTTTCGAAATACGATATTTACTAATAAAAGAACATCACTTAGAAAATATGCGAAATAAAATGAATGACTTTTGTTTAACTCTTATATCTGTAAAAACAGTTTTTGCACCCGCATCCTTGTATTCTAAATTTGCATAACAAAAAAAGTACATATATTTCTTAATAAAAATAAATAACTGTTCCAAATGAATAGGTGCCAAAGTATTATATAGTATAGAATGGCTTAAAATAAACAGAAAACATTTTAATCACAAAGATGTTATATGTGTAATACTTATTTTGCTCTTAATAATAGAACAGCTCTACATGATTTTCATTGTGGATCCAAGGTAGCCCTTTATAAGCCTAAGCGCTGTGAAAAATCTCCCACAATGAATGGGTTCGCTGCTGGTCGCAGCATTGAAGGATACTATCGAATTGACCTCAGTCACATTCAACTTTAATTTGAAACAATATTTTTATATCTACATATAAAATATAATATTGAAAAAATATTTTTAGTACATTAAAAATATTCGTGTGTATATTAATATTTCTGCTTGTCGATGTTTTTAACATGATTGAGCAATAGCATTTATGTTTTTTTACCCGTAAAAATTAAAAAACATTTATTCAGTACGTGGCCGGTTACCGTAACGAAAATCATGGTGGTTGGGGATCTGTTGACTTACAAATGCAATCCACAATGATCAAAAGAAACAACAGCACAAACTTTTCTTTTTTTAAACTCTTTTTCTTTGTAAATCTTAAGACACTGCATTTAATCCATCCGAATAAGGTTTATTTATTCCCCCAACTCATTTGAGAAAAATAATGTTCCGCCATTTTTCTTCTTCATGCCGTGTCAATGAAGTATTTTGTCACGCACTGAGAAAGATGACGTTTATTAATAGCTTGATGGCCATTGTCCACTCCCATCAAGACACCACAGGGTCATCTCCCTGCCTCAGAGCCAAGCTCAGCAACTCTTTTACAGAGGATGTGAAGTGGTTCCTACATTTCAGAATGAAATGCCCACGAAAACAAAGCATACAGAAAAAAGAAAACATCTGTTAAGTATTTATGAACTCTAATAGCTCAATTACTATCTTGTAAAACCGTTTTCGGAATTATTTCAACCTTTAAGACAGAGTTCACCATTTGTTTTTTTGGAAAAAGTAAACATCCGTTTTCAGAAGGAAGTAGACTCCATTACTCGTTAAAGGTGTTAGTCAAGGCATACGAAGGCAATTTTGAAAAAAAAAAAGGGGGGGAAATATCAACAGTTACTGTAGAATTTTATTTATCTAGTTTTACTTTTACTATTATTTAATTTAAACTTTTAATTCATAAAAATAGAAATTATTACACGATTATGTAATTTAAAATTCCTCCCTTTCTGCGGCGGCCTGATGGCCAATTGGTGTCACAGGCTTCAGGTTCGAATCCTGGCGGTGGCATGAATGTTTGTTAGGGGTTCGGAATCCACGTTAAATTGTAGGTCCAGATCTAATGAGCCTAAAAGTATGTACAAAATGACCGTAGAGCGACAAACCAAACCTCTCTCTTCCGCATTACGCCATTGTGTTTGAATCCGTCTCATTTGGCTTAACTCCATTTTCCATACAATCGTCGGTGACCGAACTGTACCTTCAGGCGATATGACCACCCACAAAAAATGAGATTTCACAACAGTAGCTCCATTTTTATACTATTAAGCCATTATTTAAAGTGATAGAATGATTTGAATCCTTAAAAAAAATCGAAGTCTTCATTTAAAATGTTAATTTAGGGACCTTTTAAAGCTACAATGTGAGATCAGTAATTATTTATTATAAATTATAAATAAAATAAAAAATATTTTATATAAAAATAATTTAAAATATATGTTTTTACAGTTTTTTTAAACGATACAAAAAAAAAAAAAAAAAAAAAAAAAAACTAGATAAAGATCTATAACAATAAGCTAACACATAACGAATACTTAAAATGTAATCTATTGAATTCTGTCTTCCTTTCAGTAACGACTTCGATTTGATCAAAGGAAAAAATGTAACAATGGCATTCCATTTTTTTGTACGTGTCATTGAATAGTATTGTATAAAAAATTCGAAAAAGTGAAGAAATATACACAAATCTTCTATTTTTCCGCGAAATCTGCCATAATTTATTAAGAAATCGATGAAAATAGTTTAATTGTACAAAACTAAAAAAAAATAATACAACAGAAATGCCCCCCCTGCATTACTTTTTTTAGCAGTAAATCTAAAACGTTTAATATTTTCCGCAATAACAATGAACAATCTGCAGTAGCTGGCTTTTCTGCATGCGGGTAGCTATTTCGAAGTTCATTTTATCAATCTTTATTATTATTATTATTATTTTCACAGTAAACCATTTAAGTAAGAATAAAATGAAACATAAAGCACACTGAATATGATAAAACTTCCAGAAAAGACAACGTGGAAAAAACATTAACTTTACATCCGAACTTATAATTTAAAAGTTGTTAAGTTAAAAATTTCATTAAGTTGTGGAGGCTTTTTGTGATACTAATACCACACATGTACTCGGAATTAGTAAGTTCATTGCCGACATAAGAAAGATAATTTTTTTTACCGAGCAGATGATGAAAAATCAACCTATTTAAATTTTTGGCATGTAAACTAGAACATGGACCTGAATGGCCGAGTGGCTAGCACTCTGGCGCTCAGTACAACAGGTTTCGGGTTCGAGTCCCGGCGGTGCCATTGATGTTTGTAGTGATTCGGAATCCACTTTAAGTCGTAGGTCCCGGTCTCATATGACTGTTGAGCGTTGGGTGTAGAGCTGACAACCCTACCCTGTAAAAGGGTTGTCTCGAAACCTACCAGTAGGTAGACGGCCTTGGCCCACACTGGGCTGTTGCACCAATGATGATGATGAAACTAGAACATGCTTAATTCTGTTCACAAATAAACATTTATTTTACTAACGAAAATCATCCTATATTATTACACAATAAAAATAAAAAACAGAAAAAAAAAAGGAACAACACATAAATTAGAAGTCAATTTGTGCTATTCCTATAAAAAGTGCCATCCTATTCCCATAATAACATATCTCCATTTCTACCCCTCACCGGTAAAAGAACAGATGGAAAAAAAAAAAACATGTAATAATAGCAATACCGCTTTCAATAATGTGCTGTAAGAATCCATAATCTGCTTCACTGCTGTTTTCCATTAAAAATAAATAATAATTAATCGGTACAAAGGACATTTCATTGCGAACACCCACCTGTCCTCCCCCTCCCTGATAATCAGGTATTGATTATCAATATTAAAAATGCGTTATCCATGAACATTTAAAGAAGTCACCCTGTAATCCTCCTCCTTTCCAGATGGCTGTAATTATCACGCAATGGGAAATCAGGCTTTTTTTCATTTGTTTTTATCACAATCATCATGTGTCACACTCACCAAAAAATGCACCCACTTAAATACTATAAACCTCACGAATGACAAAATATCCCCTCATAGGTTTATTACACTTTATCAATTTTTATCATCCCATATCGATGCAGATAATACATTTAAACACACTATTTTCGGTAACGCAATAAACAAGTAATATAAAAAAAAAATTTTAAGTCAATTCTACTTTTTTTCCCACTATATTGCATAAAGCCCTTTATAAATAATTTTCATTCATTTTTTTAAGTTTATCTGTCGCCCTCTATGGGTAGATATATGCAGCTTAAATATAAAAAAACCTAAAATTAATAAATTCAATTTAATGAATGAATTACTATTTAAAAAAATGCATTCACATCAGTGTCATCCACTACAAGTTCAAGAAAAATGCATTTGAACTCCATTAGAATTTTATGAACGATTGAAAATGTGAACAAGATATATATAGAGAGAGTGAGTGTGAGCTAATAGAAGGAATTGAAAAATAAGTGCCTGGTACTAAGAGAAAAACAAAATCTACGAATTTGTGCATTTAGACAAATGTCTTAAGAATACAATTACACGCTGTTAACGTTCGGTGCAGTACAAAGCTCCGACAAGAGATTTGATGACATTGATAATGACTTTCACGTGTGCATGGAATAGTGGGGAAAAACTAGAAAAAGGCGTTTACTGAAGGCGATTACTCGTCATCCTCTATTTGCTTCTATTGAAAGAACGTTTCCACAATGTGCTTTAAAGCTTTTGACTCATTCCCAGTACTCCCGGAAGGATTATGAGGCATTTATCAACATTTCTAGGGGATGATTTCATTCAAATGAACAACTTTTTTTTTTTTTCAATCGAAACAACCTTGTTCATGTAGAAGATGGCGGCCTGATGACCAATTGACTAGCGTTCTGGTCTTTGGTACAACAGGCATCAGGTTCGAATCCTGGCGGTGACACGGATGTTTGTGAATGGTTCGGAATTCACGTTAAACTGTAGGTCCCGGTCTACTTAGTCCTCATGTGGATAAAATAATCGTAGAGAGACAGACCAAACCATGTAGAAAATGTTCATTACTTTTATCCCTTTTCCTCTCTACTGATCAGAACTATTAAAGTGTGTGTGTGTATATATATATATACGGATAACTGGACACTCGACTGCATGGAAAGGTAGAATTAAGTGCAGAGGAACCAGATGAACTGATTACTTGTTAGCGACGCTAGGCTAATGGGATAGGAGCGGCGCTTTGAAAGAAAAGAGTTTAATGTTTCATCGATTGGATAGTAAGCTGATTAAAAAACAAAGTGCTTTTTATTTCCATTAAAACCCTACCGAAACGAACTAATTTTCCCAATTACGCCGTCCGATTTGACAGCTCTCCGAGATCAAATATTTATGTGTGGGGCGAATAACATGACAATACTTAATAGTAATGCAAAACAATTTTTAGCCCTATAAAACAAGCCTCCGGGGACTCACTAAAAGAACTGCACTGACATTATTTAGAAATTTTTTTTAAGCACCTTCATCATTCCTCTCATGCAGCAACGAACCGCCATCTGAGGCAACTGGCGTACCGATTACGAAGTACCCATGGGGATAGACCCCTTAACCTCCTCATCTTAATTCATATATATATATATATTTCCCCTTCAAATGCAGCTGGCAATTAGACCGTGATCTTTTTATGCCGTAAAGGCTGCACCGATGTTACTCACTTTGCACTACCCAGGGGGTGCGTGTAACTTGAAGATAAGCCACGGGCGTGGGTGACAATGCTCCAGAAACGCTCTACGATCCTATTAAGACAGGGACCTACGTTTTAAAGTGGATTCCGAACCATTACAAACACCCATTGCAACGCCGGGATTTGAACCCTAAACCTGTGGTACCGAGTGCCAGAGCGCTAGCCACTCAGCCCCTCTTAATTCATATATAAATTTGAGATTTTAATTGGCTGCTTAAATGTTAGTATTGGATAAAAGATAAAGTTTCAAAAATTAAAATAGATGGTACTCTAAAAAAAAAAAAAAAAAAAAGTAAGATACAAAATAAAAATAAAAATAAAATTAAAAGAGCCATCTGAGGCTAATCTTTCACAAGACGGGGACTATATCACTGAAACGCATCCACACTCGAGATGCCCAAAGTAACCGCCAAGGCAACAATGTTGTAAAAGATGGGGACTGTTTGATTCGCTGGACGCCGCTCCCAGTCAACTGTGTGCTTTGGAGCATTGACACCGACAGTTAATTGCCGACTTTATGCACCGCTCATTTATAACAGGTTTTCCCTAATGAGTGAGACAGGATTAACAAGCTCTTCTTGGGAGGGGAAACATTCAAACTGGGAAAATTATCGACACGTTACATGATCCCCTGTTTGAAAAAGACAAAAGTAGTCCTAAAATTTTTTTAAAAAATGCATACTATTCAATTAACTTTTAAATTTTACATTAAAAATGTTAAATATTTTTCTTCAATGAAACAATTTCTTTCTTCCAATGCGGAGTCCTAGTATTTGACTCATCAAAATCAACCAATTTACGAGTTTTAGTACTGACATATTTTTTATTAAAGAGAAATCTCTATTTTGAAGGGAATTGGCTCCCAATCGTGTCACACGGAAGGAAAATATGTTCTTAAAAATCAGCCTAATAACAGGGACATTTTTTCAGGAACAAAATACATAAATATAAAACTAACCAACAGTTACAGCGGGTTTAAAAAAAGGCTAGAAAAGGAATGAGCCACTTTTCTTTAAAAATTCAATTCAATTGATTTTCCTCACATATAAGGATAAATAATTTTATATATACAGGGGAATAAAAAAAAAAAAAAAACTTTCTAAATATATATGAGTCCCAGCTATCATGCTATTCACAGAAACTGAACAAAATTTTGGTATTTTGAGGTGTACTAAAGAATCATACGAAAAACAGGACCCCATAACAGTTACATTTACAAGATTTAGAAACTTTCAAATGGTAACTTTTCTCCCCCATGGGACTGTGATGTCTGTAGCAAAAATTCATAAACAGCGTTTGAACGGTACCTGTAGCATGAAATCGTCGCCTAAGAAGAAAAGTGAAAACAACCAACAATTACAAAGAAGCAATAAAAAGGCAAAACATTTTAATGTATTTCACAAATTTTGCCACATGACCTCCCTTCACACATGGTGACACTTTTCTACGACAGATGGTGAATAACTCTGAAGAGCGTACACTGGCAGGAGGAATCTGTCAAACCTAACGTCTGACGCCATCTTTCAAATCAGATAGATGCAATTGACGGATTAGTTGCATGCACACTTTAGATTTCAGGTAATCTTGCAGCGAAATGTTCTATGACATCGGGTGGATGCAAGATGGCGTTCCCACATGTGTGAAATCTTCTTTCAAACGTTTTTTAGCACAACAGTTTGGTGACAGAATTATCTCCTGCCATTTCATGTTTCCGTGGCCGCCAAGATGCCCCGATCACAATTCCAATGATTTATATAATACCAAACCTGGTATGTATTTAATCTGCAAACTGCATCTGATTTGAAAGAAGCCAAAAGACGTCAGGTTCAACAGATTTCTCCTGCTATGATACGTGCTTCAGTGTTATCCACCATCTGTTACATGCAGAGTGTCAACATACGTGAATGAAGTCACGTGGAAAATGTGTGAAAACACACTAAAATGTTTTGCTTTTTGCTGCATTAGGGGAAATCGACTTTTTTGGTTTCCCGGCCTTGAATTCATTCGTCAGGACAAGTTTAGTGTTACTCGGGGAAGAAGGGGGCAACTGCCCTTAAATATTCCCATGTAGGAGGTTTATTACTCTCCTCAAACACAAGACCGGTCTACGATTCCCATTCAGCTGTTTGTTAGTTCGGAAGTCAGTTCCAGTTCGAACTCAAGACTCCAGATCGGAACTCAACGCACTACCCACCAGGATCGTATTTATATGCTTCTATTGGACATTTATGTATTTTGATATTGCTTAATTGTCATCTCCTAGTTTGTCCCCCCCTCTCATTTTCTTTTTTTAACTTCTTTCCCTCCTATTAACTGTTTGCTTTAAGTTTTTCAATTCCTGCTAATTCTGTGATACTTTCTTTTATTCTGATCAGATGTGCACAGGTACTCGACTCGTGAAGAATGTTCTATTTGAAACAGTATGCGTTCTTTAATCTGTCAACACGGTCGTGCAAGCTGAGCGATTTTGCGGGATTATCGAGTGCATAGTTTTGCCAGGATACTCAAGATGAATTACTCTAGGTCAGGGGTCAGCAACCTTTTGAGTCGGAAGAGTCAAAAATTATAATTTACAAAATTTCAAAGTTTTTAAAGAGCCACAAGATTTTTTCTTGCCAACAATAAATAGTACTCGCATAAATAAAGTTTTTTGATAATAAAAAAAAAAAAAACTAATCTATTTATTCATAAGAAAAAAAAATATCTATTTATTCATATATTAGTAGTATTTTTCACAACAAATTAGATAATATATATATGGCATTATTAGATAATTACTTATTATTTAAGTAAAAAATTAAAACACTTAAACATTTACTTGTACTTCAATAACAAACAATTGAGCAAACAAATTCAATGGGAGCGTTGGCTTTCCTTGGTTTTAGAAAGTTTGGATAAATTTGGCTCATAACTAGTTGTTTTAAGTTTCAAACACGACTCTAAATTTTCATTTGTTAGTTGGCTTCTTACTTTACTTTCAATTACATTCGTGCAAGAGAACGCTTGCTCGCACGAATATGTCAATCCGAAGATAGTCAGCACACCAAATGCCAACTTCTTCACCTCACTGTAGCAATCTGGAAGACTATTCCATGCGTCGAATATAAGTGACTGAACTCGCGGCATTTCTTTTAAAGCTGTCCACTTTTGTTGCGTTACGTACATGCATGTTTAAACGAACGATTTTATTTATTTTTTGTTTGTTTGATAAAATAAATAATATATGCGTATGGAACTAAAGTGCCGCAGCTTCACATCAAAGAGCCGCAGGTTGCCGATGACCCCTGCTCTAGGTAAATTGAGTTTTATGCTGTACCGAAATGAAAACTGACAACACAGGGTGAAACTGTGAGCAGCGCTGTGTCACGACCGAGCGGTCAAGCTAAATGGGGGAAAAAAAAAAAATCTGAAAGCGAACGACTCGAATCGGTGTTGGATTATAAATAATTCCCAACCACCGAAAGCCGGATTAAAAAGTGCTTACTGTCTCTCCATGAAAGAAGGAATAACGAGAAGGTTATTTGCTACGGAAGGGCGAATAAAACATAACTCACGTCCTTAAAATCTATATCTATAACAGCTATCGATTCCTGCAATAGCAGGCATTCGCACACGCACATGCAAATGCAAATGGCGAAAATGGTTCGATATTTAATTTAGCTAATAAACGCGTCAGATGATATTTCCGGAAAAAAAGGACAGATGGAGAGAGAGAGGGGGAAAATTTAAAAGAGCAAATTAAAATTAAAGCGAGGAATATTATTCGTTCCAATTTCACCGAAGACTGCAAAAGAGGGCTGAGAAGTAAAAAGAAAGAAAAAGTACAAACAGAAGGCGTATCAAAAATATAAATGACGGCAATAACTGGTTTTTGAAAAGAGAAAATTGGGGCGGTATACATTCGCATCCATAACGAGCGCCCGTTCGGTAATTTAACTTTTGCACTGACACGAAAAGAATGGATGGATTTTTGACGCATGCGAGAAAAAAAAGGAGATTATTGTAGGAGTGAGGTGATCGATTCCGAGGCGTCTCACTTCGTTTGCAAAGTAAACAGGTGATATTTTCGAAAATGTAACAATGCGGTTGACGGATTGAGGTGTCAAAAGAACCGCGCGTGGCGACGGTTACGGGTATCTGCAGGAACTGTCCGACACGTAAAAAGAGCGCGCGCTCATAAATTGACTCCATCTTTTAAACTATGCATCATGGTGGTAAGCAGTCATCGGATTGTGAGCCAAGGCAACCGGGCTTCAAAGACAGTATCTGCCTCATTGGAAAAAAGATTAAAAATTAGATTAAAACTTCTCGCATTTGTCATAGGCATGATGGATATATATTCGAAGAAGGTTTGAAAATTATTGGATAGTTTTTATAGAAAGAAAATTTCCCTTTAGAAGAAATTTTGAGAAAGCAATACAATTGATGAAGTGAAATAAACAATTGATGAAGTGAAATACGAATAGCTATCCAGGCGGTCAGATGAGAACTTCTATATGCAGACAATACCATATTCAGGAATTCAGTTCAAGAAGAGAGTTTGGTTTGCCGCTCTAAGGTTATCTTGTGCACACTGTAGGCTAAACAGACCGGGACCTACAGTTTAACGTGGATTCCGAACCACCCACAAACATCCATGCTACCGCCAGGATTCGAATTGAAGCCTTCGACACCAACGGCCAGAGTGCTAGCCAGTTAGCCGCATTTTCAAGGCATCAGGCCGCATTTCAAGAAGAGAAGGAAACGACACATTCTTATAACAAATAAATATCTAACATTCTATAATAACTATTAGTATTGGAATGGCGAAATACTTTGTCGGATATTGATCTCGTCCTCATTGGTTCAGAGTGTGTGCTTTTATCAGACATGTTTGGATCGCTTATCTACAGTAACTTATCGTTAAAACCGTACCGACACTCGATAATCGGGCAAAATCGCTGATCCGGCACGGTCGTGGTTCCACACATAACGGATTAAACAGCACTTACTGTACTATTATGGAAATGTACTCTATGTGCAACTTCTTTTTCATTCATACGAAGCATTTAGGGTGCAGCGCGGGAAATTCGCAGGACCTGCCGCCCCTTCCGTTTTTCACACATGAGCGAGCCCGCGAGAACACGCAAAATTCCACATAAACTGTCACCGTCCTGCCCAATTTATATCGTCTGAAGGGTTGACGCTGTCAAGAGAACGTCATTAATAGCCAGGACCCGTGGCCGTGACAAGAAAAAGGATAGGGTGCTCCAGAGCAAACGATATATTATTAGAGTGGCACCTGGGTGGGGGTGGGGGAGCAGAAGGTTTTACTATCGTGATGAAAAATGTTCTTTTACCTCCACCCCCGCCCCCTTCCTTTCGCTCCAAAAATTTATCAGATAAAAAGCATTGGATGGGGGCGGTATTGCATCGGACTACATGCAGGGATGAAATATGGGTGATTGCAAAATATTTATTTGTCAGCAGCATGAAAAAAAAAGCGATAAAAATTCATTTGTAAAATATAGTTTTTCATTATAGGATGGAAAAAAAAAAATTAGTGCAAATATTCAAATGATTATATGTTTATATATATTTAAAAATTACTGATTACAGAAATAATAATAAAAAAAAATGTCATTCCTAAAATCTTGCAAATATACGGTTGAAGGTGAGGGATCTCCTTCAAAATTATTAGCTTTATTTTTAGAGTAAATTTTTTTTTAATTGTCAAAAAATTATTCATTTAATAATACAATTCCCTATCAGAAGAAATATATATATATATATTAAATTGCACATCATTTCTTTACTTTAAATGAAAGAGAAAAAAAAAAAAAAAATCAATGAGATTGCAAAATTGTAAACAGCACTTAGAAAAAAAATCACAGCAGTTCGTTTCAAAAGTTTCTTAGACAGACTCTTCTTCTTTATTCATCTTTTGTAAGCAACCAGATAATGCCCCGATGATAATCACAGTATGTAAAACCAAAGATGTTTAGGTTTGAAAATGATTTTAAACTGCTTTTTCTGTGTATCCATTATACTAAAAATGAAGCAAATTTGAACTTCCTTTTATGCATCGCTTAAATGAACAAAATCACTCCATTTCCTTCACGTACGAGAGAGCCAATAGCTAAATCTGAGATGAACTAACAATCAAACAGAAAATAATATGAATTGACTTACATTAAATTCCACCTGTTGCGGCATCCGCACGCCTGGTCCTCTGGGACCTCCTGGGTACCTGGGGCCGGGGCCTATGAAGCTCTGTAAAAAAGAAAATCACAACATCAGAATAGCCTCTTCCTTTTATAGAAATGTTTGTAGTGAGAAATTTCCGACGCTACTTACAAATCTATACAAACAAAATTAGCTTTGGAATCGTTAGTTTTTGATAGATTTATGTTTCTCGGCATTGAAAACATGACCAACTTCTGTAGTAGTTTAATTCTTAAAAATAAAAATTCCAACATTTTTGTTGGTTTGTTTTATTTTAAAGATTAATAAACTCTTTAGCTTTCGAAAACAGCTTTGAGTGTATTTTCTAGAGTCATTGAATGTTGAAATACACCTGTTTTAGCACGAGCTATCAGGATACGGATGCATGCAGAAAACATTGAATTGAATGTCTGAATAAATTGCACTTTTTTTGTTACACCACCCCACGATAACACACATAATCATTTTCAGAATCTAAAGACATTTCAGCTCTCCTTTTGTACGCACTGAACTAAAGACATTTTTCAACAGATTCATCGAGAGATGAGTGGTTGGCATTTTTTGTTAGAAGCATCACTTTTCTCTCTCTCTCTCTCAATGACTTGATTTTAATCTTTCAACTGAATGCATGCATAATGGACAGAGGTCCGCATGTACAAATTCTTTTAATTAGACGAGTGTTAGACTGTTTACGTCTTTTTTTGTATTTTTACTAAATCTTTGCAAAAAAATATTCATGTTTATTTTTTTATTTTCGTGTTTTTATAGCCCACTTAAATAATAGCATCAAAAGTAAATTACCAATCTAACTCTGAAAAATAATACCGCGTATTCAATTTTGATGTCTTACAATAATAATGAAAGACATATTTTAAATTTATATTATTAATGAATAAAATAAAAACCCACCTTATTAATGGATAACATTTAATATTTTACTATGGATAAGGTAAACGGGTTAAAAGACACGGGAAGTAAAAACCGATTTAGAAATTTTATAGTGTTATCTCCCATTTTGAATTATATTTTTATGGGCTTGGCGCTATCAGTTCATGACACATTATTCATCCCATAAAATTACCGTAGTTTAATATTATTCTGAATTTATCAATAAACATTTATAGACAAGAGAAATATTTTTGTTTCTTTTGATAGTATCATTTAGGAAACATAAATGAGTACTTCGAAAATATGATTACATGAAATTAAATCAGAAATAATATATCTGTTACATTATGTTTTTCTGCAGTAACCCATAAGACATTTACAAATATTTTCCCCTCAAGTCTTTGGCACTGGCACAGGGAGGGAAAAAAAAATCGCCAAAATGTATAAGACCCTTTCGGCAAATGAACCCAAACGAAACTAGCTGAAGCTCGCATTCATTCCTCGATGACGACGAAGAAACAAAATATGATCTTTTAACTTCAAGGTATCTCAATCCCCCAAAACCATCCATTCAGTGCTCTCCCTTCACATATAACCCAGCTTTTCTTCTTGTTGTTTTCCTGTCCTGTCCCAGAAGCCTAGCACAGATTTTTGTTTCTTAAAAAGAAAGATAATAAGTGATCGCTCGCAAAGAAAGACAAACGCCAGAACAAAAGGTCGGTGATATTAATGGATAAGAGGACTACACACTCTTTTCATCGCAATCTTCTTCCAGGTAACAGAACTATCTCCCTTCCCCTACCATCTTCTTCCCCCTGCAGAAAAGAATCCGAAGAATTAAGATCGTAATCGTGTGAGGTACTTATGAATGCTGTCAGAATACAATACGGCAAGGACAAGCGATTCATCACAGGGGAGGACACATCTTCTGGTGGTTGCCCACCCGTAGGGGAACAGCTACGGCTATTAACAACAGGTTTCGTCAGATCGGTATCTCTAGAGACACCCTCCGCTCGCCAACATTTGATCAGGGAAAAATATCTCCAGAATTACCCATACACAAGATCTCTAATCAAGCCACGTACGCATCAAGACATTGGAATCATCAATTTTCTTTTCCCAATTAGTGTTCCAATCTATATATATAGAATCATTTACATTTCAATAGAAAGCGTTAACATCTATAATGGCGCATAAATTTGCATCCCAATAAAAGCAAATCATTCGAATAGCAATCATTTGCTAACATAATTTGACACGGTAAAAAATTAATCTTCTAGTGATTTTAATCGTATTCAAATATTCAAAACATTCGTTCTGCAGCAATCATTTTTGCATCTCCCAAATAACAACAATGCCCAGACACTATTCTGTCATCAAATTGTATTGCAGTGGAAACAAATTGCGTTCATACACATGGGAATGTCATTCTAATATGAGCACGTCTAAAGCGACACCAACCTCTTAGATGCGAGGCTTTCATAAAATATCAATTAGATCTTTGCTCAACATCAGTAGAATACATACATATACATAGTTTTTTTAAATGACCAGTCAAACTTGTTGCGATAGCAGATAAAGTAAAGATGGATTGATTTGTCACCTGTTTACAGCCATGTGACAGTGGAAGCGATTAAACAGCCCGCATACATTAGGCATTTCTACAAGCTTATTTTATTATGTTAATAAGCCTATACTCAATTTCCTCAGCGGACGACCTATTTAAGAGGACAAAAAAGAATACGACATGAAACGAATTTTAATCGCTGACCAAAAAGGGGCGTGGGGAAGAATATTTTCAATTGAATCTTAGTTCCATTGCAGGAACACATCCACTTTCGGTTTCAAAGATTCTTAATTCAAAAGTCTTTTGCCAGAAATATACTAAAGGATATTTCGAATATCTATATTCAGTAAATAGAGAATACATTTTTTCCCTCCTGAAAATAATTTCTTAGAATGTACGATCATTATTATTATGTCATTTTTAATATCCATAGCATCCAAATCAAATAGATTATCTCGTTTCCAGGCGAATATGCTTTAAACTATGGATTGTCCGTAATAAAAAAAATTCAAGCATTCATGTACATCTGAGCTTGTATATTTCGGTAAATGTTAATTATCATCCATGAATAAATGACATTTTCCAATAAATTAGTATCGATATGTTCAGTATGAACACATTCCAAAACACTGCACAGTTTCAAAGAATAAAAACAAATATTGGCGTGAATAAAGGCTGAGAAATACTGCAATTATTAGGAGGTTAAGCTATTACAGCAGGGACAAGTCTAATCTAGTAAGCGCCACTTTGTGCAAGGTATCATTTCTTCACCGAGTTTATGGCATAATAACGGGACACTTATAGGGACAACGGACCACAAATGTTGATATGCTTCTATGGAAGGGGAAGGAAGGTAAAACCGATGTCCACCGATTGTGTGGAAATTTAAGGAAAGGAGCAAACATTACACTTTTTAATGTTGTAAAAGGGGCCTGATGGCCGAGTGACTAGCGATATGGCGCCACAGATACAGAGTTCCAATATCGGCGGTGCCATGGATATTTGTATTGGTTCGAATCCACTTTAAACCGGAGGTCGCGGTCTAATATGGCTGTAGAGCGTTGGGTGCAGTGCTGACAACCCTACTCCCTAAAAAGGAAACATCTCCTATCTAGAAATCTGCCTAGGCCTTGGCCCACCATGTTGAGCCACTGATGATAATATTGTAAAAAACACTGTTTTACAAATATGCGAGATCCATAACAGTCATTGAATTTATTTCACACATCCTTCTTAATTCATCAGTAAAAATCGCAGAGCTTTAAAATCACGAAATAGAGTCAGGAATCGGGAGTTGGAAATGCTATCGTCTCATTTAAAGCGGAAAAATTCCTTTTAAGTGGCGCTGTACTCAAGAAAACCTCCTCTTCATTTTCACCACACACAAATGACTTCTTGAAGCCATTTCATCATATTCCGCCTCCAAAAAGACACCCGATGAAGCTCTCACTTCCTCGCCATGAACCCGGGGGCGGAGTTAAACAAACGAGGACAATTACTCGCAGCGGACCTTCCAAGACCCGCGAATTTTTGAGCCCAAGTCTCTCTTTCTACCTCTCATAATTAAATAAACCCCTTCTGTGATGTCATTCATCTGCCCGAAGGTGGGGAAATCAGCCACGCATCCCCCCCCCCGCCAACACATTCTTGGTCTCGGTAATTATTCTGGTGCCCGTTAATGGAATGAGGCAACTTATAATAACTGCAGCACCCTGAAATGAGAGATGGCTCTAATGCACCTATCGCTTGTCATTTTCTCCCCGGGTAACAGAATATCCAAGAAAGTGGGGGAGGAAACACCTACTTTCGAATTGGGAGAAAAAGAATAATGGTAGCGCATGCATTTTCTCCTCCCTCTCCGACGCAATCTACACATAGTTTTGGAAAGATGAAGATTGAAATTAAAATTTTGTTAGGAATCTTTTCAAAGAATACATTTTAACACCTGGACATTCATAACGTAATTGCCCACCTATCATCATAACTGGCTCGACAGCCCGTTGTGGGTCTTGGCCTTCTTTAAAAGATCCGACCAGGCTGTCCTCCTCTTGGCCGTGAACCTCCAGTTTTTGATCTTAATAACATTAAAATCAGAGTCTAAACCAGTCGACCCATCTCCTTTTCGGTCTTCCTCATGGTCATTGTCCAAAAGGGGTTTCATTGAAAACCTTCAAAGCTGCTCTATCACTTTCCATTCTCACGAGATGACCGGCCCATCTCATTCTGTTCAGTTTAGCAATTTTTAGAATGTCAATATCTCTAAAGAGTTTGTAAAGTATCTTCTTCACGATTTCCATTGTTCCACGTTAAATCATTCTACATAAATGCAAAGGTGGCGTTAATTACTGTTTGCTACTACTGGCCTTAATTAATTGTTTCTGGGGAGAAATATTATCCCTGTCACAAAATTAATTTTTTTAAATCATATTAATTATAGCAAATTTAATCAGAATTATAGAAGAAAAAAAATAATAATATTTTTTTTTTTTGAAGATTCAAGTATACCACCAAAAAATAGTTCGTAGCCCTTTTCTTTCAAAGATTGCCAACATTTTCTCTTCTCTTGCTGTTAGCGACCATGTCTCAGATGCATACGTTAACACTGGTCTTATGAGTTTGTACAGTGAAATTTTAGTTCTTCTTTTGATCAGGTGATCTTAACTGGCTATAGGCAGCGATTGGCAGTAATAATTCTCTTTCGGGTCTCGGTACTGATTTCATTTTGGTATTCAATCTCAGATCCCAGGTAAGTAAACTTTTTAACACTTTGAAATCTATGTTGCTCGCTATAATCCGTTGAAAAAAAACCTCGCAATTTTGAAAAGTACCTCAACGTACATTTTCTATAAATTCTACATAACTTAAAAACGCTTAACAGAATGAATAATATACGTAGAGAAACCAACAAATGATGATATGAACCTAAGGGAAAAACGTCATCTTTTTTCAGCCTAGTTCTAAAATGCATCTCCTTTCCGGTTTCCACCAACAACATGCGTTTTTATGCATCTAAAAGTGGGAAGCGTTTCATGTCAAGGATATAGAAACAGAAATGGACTGAATACAGATTGCCTACGACAAGCAGGAAATGACAGCAATCCAAAATTAAATTTTTAGAAAAATGAACAAATGTATTCTCTGCAATCAGAATTGAATAATAAATACACAAAAATGTTCTTGCAATCCTGGCTGTCTGTATGGACAGGCAATATTCATACAACGTCACTTTTAAATAATTCCATATTCTGATGGTGTGCATCTGTTTGTGTGAGCAACAATTTGTGGATGCCCTACATGTAGATCCATTAGGAATATTGATAAAGAGAAGAGGACGCGGGTACGTTGTTTTCCTCATAATATTATATATATAGTGAATGACATACCTAGTGAAATGGAATGATTTAAAAGTATATAAATAAAATAGTAACATAAAAAGGAAACACTTTTCTGTTTAAATTATTCTAACGCGATGTTTTTGTTTTGTTTCGTTTCAAATTCTGTGCTTTCCTTTCTTTTTTACTACATTAGATCAGTTTTTGTATCATAACGGGCTATTAAACTAACTTTTATTGTCACATTTATTTTTCTTTATTTAAATAAATTTTATTCAAATTTTTATCGTAAAGTGCAATATTTTTACTAACCATAATTATATCTTTTGAATTTACGGAGCTTGTGCTCTTTTCATTTACTTCCTTTTTAAATTTTGGTTTTATAATTCTGTAACTTTTTAATATTAATCATTGATATGGAGGTACAGGGTATAACCTTCGGTACACCAACTAAACATCAGCCGTTATGTTACGCTACGTTAAATTATTCTACATAAATGCAAAGGTGGCGTTAATTACTGTTTGTTACTACTGGCGTTAATTAATTGTTTCTAGGGAGAAATAGTACCCATGTTACAAAATTAATTTTTAAAATCATATTAATTACGGCAAATTGAGTCAGAATTGCAGAAGATGAAAAAATAATATATTTTTTTTTAAAGATTCAGGTACTCTGCGAATGTTTAGCAGTAATTAGAGCTCTAGAAAGAGATTATTCGAAATAAAATGACTGAATCGAAATTTTAAATTCGTTCATTGGTTCAACAATTCAAAAAGTGCACAGTACATATAATCTTATTTAACACGAAATGAAAAGTTAAATATCTATGACAAAAGAAAGAAAACAATTTTTTTCTGCATGCCACACTTACTTGATCATAATTACTTCCCAAATAAGATTATATATATTTTTATTTTTAAATTTTAACGTCTTTTAAAATATTCATTAAAAGAGGGAAGGGGGTTAAACAAAAAAGTGAAACTTGATTTCAATTCATTCCATTATTTTCACACCGCCAAATATAAATTTCAATTTTGATCCCAGTAAAAACAACTAACGTATACATATATAAAAAAAAAAAAAAAAATAACAATAATAAACCGAACACAGAAATAGATCACCCATCTATTTATGCGACTCACGGATAGGCGAAATGCGAGCTATAAATCAGCAACTAAAATGCACAAAGTGAAACACCAAAAAGAAGGGAAAAAATAATAAAATAACCCTTCATTTTTCACAAGGCATAACCGCGCGCATAACAAACATCTTCCAAAGGGGAAAAAGAAAAAAAAAAAATACAATATATATATATATATATATATATAATACCGCACATATATATATTTTCCTTTTCCTCAGTGCAGTGGAGTTTCGCATTTCACTGTCAGAACGAAAAGATACACTGTTATTATTCCGCTCAGTAACGACGCAGCGCCATCTGTAGGTCAGCGAGAAAAGCTCTGGGACGAAAGGCAGGCTCGGCAGCAAGTTGTTGACAGAATTCGGTTGGACTGGGATCCCGACAGTTGAGTTGCACCAGCGCTTCACTTTTATCGCGCTCTCCAGCAGTAAGGTACGTTGTGTTTTCAGCATTACCAAAAGCAATCAACACTTGAATTGAGTTTAAGAATATGCCATTTACCTCGAAGAAAATTATACCCTACAAGGGTAATAATTATGATTTATTTAACCAACATTGCGCAATTGTTGATCTTCGCAAGTAAACCGATTAGATAATGATGATGATAATCATCATGTGAAGTGATAATCAGAGTGCAAAAGAAATCAACGCTTGAATCGAGTTTAAGAATATGTTATTTACCTTTTAAAGAAAATTATACCCTACAAGGGTATTATGATTTATTTAACCAACATTGCGCAATTGTTGATCTTCGCAAAGCAAACCGATTAGATGATGATAATCATGTGAGGTATGATTTTTATCTAATTTAAGACAAAATTGTGTTGTCCCAACAACAAAAAGTGTTTTAAAAGTGTCCCGTGTTTAAAAAAAAATAGAATTATTTCTGATTAATTCATTTTCGATTGATACCAAGTACAATTTGGCGATGCTTTTCAAGGATTCAGTGATGTGACGTTTTTAGACAGGTTTTTTTTTTTTTTTTTTTTTGGTTTGTTTGCGAATTGAGTTTCGGTTTTCACACGCGAGAAAACTGGGACTGACGATGCGAAACGGACCGCATCGTTCATGTGTGAACAAAACTTGTGCTCATATGTGTGAAACTTCGTGCCAAGTTTGTACTCCAGCAAAGCTGCTGCAAAAATGCCTTTAAAATGTGGATTACGTCTTTTATTATTATTTTTTTTTAACTCTCTTGGATTACACGAAACGAAGCATTTCAAGCGATGGTTGAGCGGTTAAATCAACACCATGGGGTAAGTCAGTTTGAATTATTTTGAACTGATTTTATTGTAATGTCATTGACGTCCGAAATGTAGATCTCGAGTGACCATCTTAAATATATTCTTTTCTAAAGTTAAAAAAAAAAAAAAAAAAAAAATGTTTTAAGATTTTAATAGTTAGATACTTCCGCGAAAACGAAAGTGTTCCCGATAATTTTATTTGCAGGGGATACAAGAATAAAATAAAGGGAATAATGTACGTCAAGTTTAGATGAAAAAGAATATATTCGTACGAAAAATAATCTGACGAAATCGATATAAACATTCAAAAAGTAATTTGTTTTTTTAACATTCAAACATTAATAACTTTCTTGTAACATTTAAAAGTAATTTGTTTCTTAAAAAATAAGAAATTAAGTTTAAGAGTTTAAATAAGAAATTAAAATAAGAGTTTAAAACTTGAAAACCCATTTTGTAAAGTTCTTTTTTTTTTTTTTTTTTTTTGAACGAGAAAAACAGGTAAAAACAAACAATAATTGAATATTAGAAGTATAAACATCAAATACAACTGAAATAATTGCTTTATGAAATGAATGTTTACTTTGGCTTCCTACCATCTTATTTACTTATATAACTTGGGAAGTATTGGATACATTGAATCCATTCTGTTTTTCTCTGAAAATTTCACATTCCCCACCTTCTCAAGCTGTATTTAAACAGAATATTTGATGAGCCAATCCGTGACCATTTCATAGAACGGGGGGAATAATAATAAAAAAAAAAAAAAAAAAAAAAGAAAAGAAAGAAAATGGCTTCTTACATCTCACTGAGAGATGAATAAAATGCTGCTCACGTTAAAATGCGGCGTGTTTCTAAGTGAGATTTGGCGGAAGACCACGTAAATCAACAGCTGTAGCAGTAGATAAAGTATTACTGCCGAGCAAAGAACAAAAAATAAAATAAAATAAAAAAAAAAAACACCAGAGAGAAAAAAAGAGAGACTTAATTTCTAGCTGATAAACCGTAGAGATAAGAGAGAAGCAGATGCTGCAGAACTGTGCGTTACTCAAGTGTGCGTGGTTTTCTGTATTCCACTACCGAAGGGCTTATTCGTGATAATGTCAACAAAGCCTCGCGCGTGACCGGATTGTTGTCAGCGCCCCTATCAGATGCTAACGGATTAGAAGAGCTTCCGGTCATTATGTTGCTCCACGAAACGGCACCCCGGCGTATCGTTTTAGAGTTCTCTGAAATAATATTTCTTCGCTATTTTTACCCTCTCTCCAAGAACAATGGTTCGGTAGCATTTAAACGCGCACAAAATGCTGCAACTCTTACTTCCTGTTTCTTTTCTATGTCGAATGAGCATGGTTTTCCTGTTCGTTTATTAGACATACTATAATAACATTTCCCCTTATGCTCAGTACATTAAACCTATACTATGTAAACAATCATATTTTATTTTAGAGTTAATATGCGATAAAAAAATATTTTAACAATTAACGGAAACGGAAGTACTTGTTTCGGAGTACCAATGGGGTAAATAAACCCCGAAAACCTCCACATAATCATTAATAGAGTTAAATTTACATTATGGAAATTACATCGTGAATTTTAGATAAAAAAAAAAAAAAAAAAGAAAAAAATTTATGCTAAATGATAAAAGAAAGAAGTAAGTTAAGTTAAATTACTCAGGTACAATTAGGAGTATTTAACAATTTTGTAGTCCGTAGCACTTTAAATGTACACGAATTTATATGGGTACATTATCTTGCATGGAATTTTTTTTTTCCAATTAATTTAAAATTGCAATGTTTTATGATGATGATGTGTTAAACTCATTTTTAAAATTAACTTGGGTAAAGTAAAAAATATTTTTATATCAACAAAATTTTATTGTGGGTGATTCATTGCATACGATTTATTTCCTCTGAAAATGATACATTTCTATGCCAAAATATATTTTTGATTCGTGATATAAATATATTTTTGCTGTGTTTGCGACACAATCAAAGCACGTTTGGTTGGCTAGGCGAATCCTTTATTTTGAACACGGTCCCCGAAACAGTAACACATTTATTCGGATCTTTGATTTTTCTTTTTCTCTTGCGGATTTAAGGACTTTTTATTTCTCATGCCTTACGTTTTCTTGGTCCGAGACGTATTGCATTCTGTGATGCAATTTCTAATAGACTTATCTATACGCGCTAAGATTCATGAAGGTGTGCATTTACACCCATAACGATTCCATAATTAATTTGGACTTTCGGATTGGAAAACAAATATTTCGTTTATTTTTAAGGAAATTTTACAAAATATTATTTTACTGTATTTAATCAAAAAAAATGTATTTTAATCAATTCTATTCATTCAGTCATTTCTTTCAAAATAAACAAATTATATGCAAATACGACATGCAGTGCTTTAATAGGTTTTAAATGTAAATTGATGACACTATGATAAACTAGAAAAAGATGATGGTTTTATGATGAAGTGGAATTTTTACAAAAATGCCTATCTAATCTTGCTAAACTTTTGATAATGCGCATGGCTCTATACACTTAGGAGCAAAATGTTACAATATAAAAGGGTTTCGAAAAGATTATTTAATCATACATTTATGAATATGAAGTATTTGATTATAGCAAAAAATGTATTATTGTATTATTATTATCGGGATATTTTCAAGCCAAGTAGTCTGTTTTTACATGCACTATTATAAAAGGGACTTTTTTTGTTTCACGACGTGAACTACTGATTGTAATATAACTCAGAGGCAGAGAATCATACTCGGCCAATTTCGAATGTTTGGTTTGTCGCTCTACGGTCATCTTGTGCACACGAGGGCTAAACAGACCGGGACCTACAGTTTAAAGCGCATTCTGAACCACTCACAAACATCCATGCCACCGCCAGGATTCGAAGCTGTAGCCTGACGTTCCAAAGGCCAGAGCGCTAGCCAATTGGCCATGAGGCCGCAGCAATTTTGAAGGAATTGGGACTTCCAAAATTCTTAAAATTCCGAGCTCTTTTATAAAAAAAATACGTTAAATGACAGAAATAAAATCTGGAATTTATTTGCCGATTCCACGCCCCCACAATAGCTTACCGATAGAACCGAATTATGTCGTTCACGCGAAATACGAGAGAAACATGCCATTCGCAGACACAATGCATCTTTAAAAATGCAATTGCAGCAGAAAGCAGATTCGGTTATCACGTCAGCCATAGTGAGAGAGAGAAAGAAAAAAAGAGGGAGAGGAAGGAGGGAGAGCAAAATTTCACAAAATTAATCTTGTTTGCTCAGCTTAAAAATCTAGCTGTCGAGTTTCCGCGCAAAGTTCACGCAATTCGAGAGCGTTTTCCCAGTTTCCAAAGTGGCGGCATTCCCCAATAAAAATGTTTTAGCACCGGAGAGGTAAGGAGGAGGAGGGGAGGAGATAGAGGGGGCACGAAAAATGCAGGTGCTGCTGAATTTCGGGAATGAAAAATGAGCGGCATCCAAGGCCAGAGTTATGAAGTAGGTTTTTCGAAGATGTCACCGGCGGCGGTCGCCCGTTAACAGTCGGAATTAATCGTCGGTGGCAAAAGACATTTAAATTGATTTTTCCCTCTCTACCTGGCTCGCTTGAAGAAAATAATAATAATAATAATCCGTTTTAAGACCCTAAGAAGAGAACAATCCACCTAATGTGTTTAGACAAAAAAAAAAAAAAACAAAAAAAAAAAAAAAAAAAACATCAGAAATGAAGAGTTCACATTCCCGATTCGTTACAGTCATTTTATGCACTTTAATCTTTACTAATCGATTGAGAAAAATATGTGAAATAAATTCAATGACTTTTATTGCATTCTATTAGAACCCACTTAAAAGACATCCTGATCTAAATTTGTTTACAAAATATATCTATATACTGTAAAAATAACAGTACCAAATTATTATAGAATGACTCAGAACAAGTAAATGAAAATGGTACATTTTAAATCAGAGAGGTGTCTCATTTGTAATGCATTCAATCTTAATGATAAAAACAGCTTGTATAAGATCTTTCATGGTAGATCCAAGATAGCTTTTCATACGACTCAGTGTTGAGAAAAGTCTAACACTAGCTGAATTTGCTGCTATAGCAATAATTGTGTTTGCTAGTTGTTATTGCTATACGCAATTAAACTGCCTCCTTAACATTTAATTTTAACATGAATTGTCAAAATTTTGAAAAATAAAAAACAGACCTCTTCAAAAATGTTTGATTCTCGACTGTAACTGACAACTTCAAGAAACTACTTCTATTTTACTCAGAATCCAATATATACGATAAGAGGAGGGACAGATTTAACAAATTTTTAGAAATATTTTGATCCACCCTTCCTTTTGATCAACGAACGATGTCGAAAGCTTTCACAGATTGTTGATTGAGCAGAACAAATGCTAATAAAGATTTATGGGAAGTCGAGGGTGAAAAAGTTCAATTACTATTCAAGAAATGTATATTTGCATTAGGATGATAATAAGAAAACAGAGCCTCAAAATCATTTTTTTTTTTTTTTAATTATTTGCGCACTTTTTCAAACAAATCTGTATCCATACTTGTTGAAATCATGAATATTTTTAATGCATTTGCTAATCTTAACTGAGTGCAGTCTTTTTCAATTCCTTCTATTAGCACACACTCTCCCTATATATATCTTGTTCCAATTTTCAATACTTTTTATTCATCCACCCAAGTTCAAATAAATTTTTTTTTTTTTTTTTTTAACTTGTAGGGGATGACACTGGATGTGAATACAGTTGTTTCAAATATTAATTCAAAAATTAAATTAAATTAATTCATTTTAGTTTTTTTTTTTTTTTAGATTTAAGGGCATCTATCTACCAATAGACGGCACCTGATAAACTTAAAAAAATGAATGAAAATTATTTATAAAGAACTTTTCTGCAATAGAGTGAAAAACAGTAGGAATTGACTTTAAAAATATTTTTATATATATTACTTGTTTCTTCTGCACATGCTTTCTCCACAGCACTTATCGGGACGTAACAAACAAATAAATTCCTATACATGAAGCGCATTGGCATGAACTTTGTGTGGCCACCTGTTATGAGGAGGCGACACCGAAAGGGAAACTCATTAGAAAGGAGGATCGTGTGCGTTAACTCACTTGGGTGCATTAAAGCAAACAAGATGGGTCCGGGGTTCATTTATCTAAATGTCGTTCATACTGGACATCACCCGTGCAGAGGAGTGAATTAAGGGTCGCATATCAGAGGCCCCGGTGGTTGCGTGTGAGTCACACTTCTCCTGGGGAGTCAATGCGGCATCTTGTAATGTAGTACAGTGGACGCAAGCAATCTACTTAGGGTTGCGGTTCTGGTTTCATCTTAATCTTGGACTTTGCCCTCCTTCCTCCAGTCAACCACAAGCGCAACCATTTGGAGAGCTTGAATTATCGTCCTTTTATAAAGGAACCTGAATATGCCAAGAATCTAACTGTGAATGTGGGCTCACTTGAACTCTCGTAGAGGATCATTATTTTTAATTACGATGAAAGTATCACTATTTAGTGGGGTTTGGTTTGTCGCTCTGTGGTCATCTTGTGCACACTTTGGGCTAAATAGACCGGGACCTACAGTTTAACGTGGATTCTGAACCACCAACAAACATCCATGCCACCATTAGGACATTATTTAATGGGGAGATTTAATGCTGAAATTCTTTTTATTTTTCTAAGCAGAATATGTGTTTGCATAATATTATTAGATAGTTTTAATACGTTCAGCTCGTGCTTCGATTGCTCGACTCGTGACCCAGTGGCATCGTACGCAGCCAACATGCAAAAGGGTTGAGATTTGAATTCGCCAACGGTACCGTTGTCGATCAGAAACAAGGAGCCTCGACGGTGATTGTGACACTACGTTGTAATACCGTTTCGCATCTATAGTCAGTCTACCTGGTGAGAGGTTTTTCACGCGCGACGCGCAATTCTTAACCTTTAAAAGGTCCTTCCCTCAAAATGCATGGTGTACATGAGAAAGTCCGATGTTCTGCCTTCACCTTTCTAACTACGTAGCTCTAAGTAGGAAGTGAAAGTGTGAAGAAAAAAATGCAGAATATATATATTTGTATAATATTTACTAGATTTTTTTTTTTTTTTTGGGGGGGGTGAGTTTATTTATACAATCAGTTCTTGTCATATTGGGATGTTATTATGTTATTCAATATGAGATTAACAAGCATGTATTAAAAACCGATGTTCAGAGCACTTCCTCAAATTTAAATACTGATGTTTCTTCATTCACATCCATAATCGAAATTTTTTTTGAAACAGGGATAATTTTAAAATAGCGCACATATTCTTACGAAAAGTAACATTTCCGTCTACCCTTTCGGAGGAGGCATTCAACTTTTTATTTATATAAAAAAAAAAAAAAAAAAAACAATTCTCTGTCGTCTTTGCATGACATACATTCATGACTAAAGAATAACGGGATTAGAAGAGGGGAATGGGGGAATAGACGAAAAAAAAAAAAATCGGGTCTCTACCAGCAGAAGAAACAAAAGAAAAAAAATCCTCATGGCTGACTGGAATATCAGAAGTAACAAGTGGCCCGAAGACACTACGGTGACAGAGAAAAGGAACCTCTCTTATTTCTGGAGAAGGAATCAAAAAAAAAAAGAAAAAAAAGAAGAGGAGGAGAAGAAGATGCCGCTGCCATTTCTCTTCCGCCCATGTCCAGAAAAGAAAATGGGGCTTCTTCTCCCAAGGCGAATGCCACTCTGCGCGCAAAGTTCAATCAGGCATGTCACACGGTATTACTCATGTTCGGACGGTCAGGGCCGTCGTTTTCTTGAGGTCTGTCATGCCTCGTATCTCACGGTGCATCGGCGGTGCAGCGCTCCCTTGCTTCTTTTATTTTTTGATGTACCGTTAGAATAGAAGGAGGGAGGGGGCAAAAATATATATAACTTAAAATGACTTTTTCTCTCTCTTCTCTCTCTTCCCTCGATCCTTTTCTTCTCCGGGTTTTTTTTATATATATATATATATATCGGACGTCTAGAGAGAACAGTTTGGCGTTAGCTGTTTTATTTTTCAAAAAAAATGCCAGAAGCGACACGCGAGAGAGAGAGGGGGATGGAAAGAGTTCTTCTCCTAGAAGGACAAGAGGATGTTTTTTTTTTTCCCCGTGCAGATAACATTTAAGGGGACATTTTTGTTACAATGTGTGTACAATTTTTTTCCAATGCTGCCTACCAATAGCGATTTTTTTTTTCTTCATTAGTTCCATGTCGAAATTATATAGTATTTAATTCATCAAAAAAATTTATTTTTAATGCCTCTTATTATTTCAAGGTCTTTCATAATTTATTTCGTGTTTTGCTTTTATCTATTGCAATGTCGCGTCCTGCGACATGCACCGTCATTAAAACCAATAAATCGCATCCTGCGTGGTTCAACCGGTTTTCCAGTTCTCAACCCAACAGCTGGTTCCTAATATTTTTGTTTTCTTCACTGTTCGTAGATCTCTTTTCTCACTCTCCCTTCCCCATTAGCGGTAGAATTTTCAAGTGTCGTGCGAAATTATTTACAGACAATTATGAAACAATATTTTATTTAATAACAATAATCAGTGCGCAATAGCCCCATGGTGGGCCAAGGCACTGGCAGATTTCTAAACAGCAGCAGCACCCAACGCTCTACAGTCCTATTAGACCGGGACCTACGGTTTAAAGTGGATTCCAAACCACTACAAACATCCATGACACCGCCGGGACTCGAACCCGAAACCTGTGGCACCGAGCGCCAGATTTGTCCCTCTACAGTCTATGTGCACGCTTTAGGCTAATTAGATCGATATCATATTATACGATTGGGCCATCAGGCCCCATATGTATTTAAAGTAGAATAAAAAAGGTTCATTTCCCTCAGAAGAACATACATACTCAATACATTTTTCATTTTTGTATTTCTCCATGATAAGTAAATAAATAATATACAACTTCTCTCACCTGCGTTTTCTATTCAATTTCTATTATATAAAATCGTTCTTACAATCAGCATTTTTAACAGGTTCAGATTTTGCTCAACTGCTATCATGTAAACCAAAACAAATCCATGCCAATTCATCCGTATTTAAGATGAAACGATTTCAATAATTATTTAAAAATCCAATGCCCTAGCTTTTCGACCAACATTTATTTAATGCACGACGCGTTTAGTCGAATTTCAAAATCAGAAACCAGACTGCCGGCTCTTTTTCCGCCTGTGTTCACCTCTATAGACATTCTATTCAAACAGAATTAGCTTACAATACAAGGCAATGGATATACAGAGCGACTCTTCTTACTTTACAAACACAATCACTTTAAGCGTACTATTTGAAACAAGTAAATAATTCCGGTCCAACCTGAGGGTCATTATTCTAAAATGCAAAAATCGGAGCCCCCACGAGGGCGAATGAATGCACGACATGAGGGGGGATCCAGACTCGCTTCCACCCCACAAACGCATTCGATTGAAGGTTTTCCGCCAGAATGTTTATTCGCACAGTTAACTTCTGAGCACACACACACACGAATACAAAACAAACAGAGTGCATGACTCGCAGTCGTTTATGGGCCATTAGAGCGAATCGCTGTTTCGGGAACACGGCCCTGGAAAAATAATGCGATACTCTCCGCTGCCAATCAAAAAGAAATCACTTCGTGTGCTGTACTGTACTGCAGCAGAATACAGGGGAACAAGCGGTAATGAGATGCCTCTTACAATTCGATCCATATCAACTTTAGGAAACGGAGTGCTGTTTTAGGGTTTTGAATAAATCTCTACTCCCAACAGAATGGATACTTTTTTAAATGCACGGTGTCTCGTTAGAGGGACTAGATCTACGAATAATTCATTTTTACTAGCTTTTTCTCTGTTTTCTTTTTAATTCACGAGATGGATTATAAAATTATTTAAATTGTTAATTGCTGTTTAAAAGTCTATTTTGTAATAAATAACATGAAATACAAGAAAAAAAAAAAAAACTTAATAAATGAAGGTTTAACTGAAACTGCTTTTCAAATTTGTAAATATTTAGATTATTTCATAGATAATATCTTATAAAATATTAGTCCAACCACCGATTGTGTGTAAAGGTAACCATCCGGTTGAAAGGCAGAAACGGTCAAACGGGGGGGGGATTTATCTGAGCAATCAGCATTTTAAAATAAATATTCCTTCGATTTAAGTTCGCACTTCATGTTCTAATAAACACGATAAAATAATACATTAATTTTTTTTTCAAACATCCAGTTTACTGAAAATATTTTTATTGTCTTTTAAATCAGCCATGTGGCTAAAAAAATTGTAGGAAAAAATTTTAAATTCGTTCAATAGTCACGAATTGGAAGGAGTGAAATGCCAGCGCAGCGTCGAGATTTCGAAGAAGGAGCCCCAGTGTCACTGGATCCCTTGACACCCGATCATCGAGTAGTGGCAGTTTATTTTTATAGTGAGCCTCCTCTTCGCGAAGAAGAAGAGATACGCGATTTATGGGCAGAGAGAGGCACACGACACCGGACATAAAGCAGCCCCTGCGAAGGTGCTTTTCGCGCGGTCATTAGAGGGAACCGACGGCCATTTCTCAAGCATCCCCGAAGCCAGATGATGCCGGACCGCCCCACACCCGTCCCTTTTAAAGTAAAGAGAGAGAGAGAGAGAGCAGCAAAAGGAAAAAAAAAAAAAAAAGAATTTAATAACGCTCCGGGAGTTGGGGGGGTGCAGCACGTCCCAGGAAAGACGAACCGCGAAATGGTCTTCTTTAATGGCTTGGCGAGATGGCGCGAATGGAATTTCTGATATGAAGCCCCCCGGTGGCCACGCGAAAGGAACTACTGCGGGCACAGAAATTTCATCCTCTCTCACTTTCTCTCGGTTATCAGTTATCAACCCGAGTGAGAGCTTCCCACGAGACATTTTCCGCAAGATTTAAAATGGGAGACGCCTTCAAGTCATCCGCGGGGGGCTCGTGTTGGGAGACTAAGTTATTAGGTAAATGCAGAGTCGGAAGGGAGTTGATTTAAAAATCTGGCTCTCATATGAAATAATTTTTATTTTCTCAAAATTCTAGGAATGGAGGCCATTTGATTTGTATCCTTCAATGATATAATCAATAGCAAAGAGTGACAACTTTAGCAACAAACCTAGTAGGTGTTAAGGTACTGTCCTCAGCATTGAGACTATAAAAAGCTATCTTGGATCCACAATGAAAGATCTTAAAAATATTACTATGTCATTAAGAACGAAAAACGATTAAATGTATTAGAAATAGAGCACTCCTGCTCATCACCGTGAGTAAAATGAAGAATTTTCTTTCGCTTGTATCTTCCTGCAATACTTTGCTTTTTTACGTACCCACTGAGTACTGCTATGTGAGTAACAACAACGGTGCAGTCCTTGCTTATGGCATAAAGATAATTGTCTAGTATTGCCAGCTGCGTTAGACCAATAACAACATTTAGTAGGTATATTTTATAATGAATGCAAATGCTACAAAAAATTATAGGTGTACGAATTCAATAAAAGTTAATCAATTATTTTCTAAATCTATTAATAAAGACAGTACATAAAATTGCTGTTAGGAGTCGTTATAAAAAATTCCGAGAAATGTTTTAGCCGACCGTAGATAGGCGAATATTTGTTTCTCCATTTTTCGGAGCCTATTAATCAGTCAAGAGCAGCTAACGCGTACAAAAAAAATTATTTTCCCACATACTTTATAGCGACTGAATCCAATTGTATATCTTAAAGGACTCTGAAAAGATTTATTTCTACGATGATTGTGAAATACTTTTTCAATGAAATCGTTCTTCTCTTGCCAATTGTTTTAAAACGTCAAATTTTATAAAATAAAGCATTATTCATGTATAAAATTTATTGCGTTATAAAAAATGTTATTCAATAAATAATGGGCTTTGGCCAAACATCATGCAAAAGCTAAAATCGATTGCATGAGCAGTCACCCGATTTTTAATTGTTTTTCTCGATTAATTTTACACCTGTAACACTATAAGCTTTTTAAGCAAAATAATAACAATGTTTTCATATTTTTATAAATTCGGAATCAGATTTCAGATTCGATTCATATCCAGCGTACATCTTCAAATATATATATATTTCCATAAAAATAGGGGACTCCACTGAATATAAGTTGTCATTTCGCTTCCAGCCGTGGTTGGTTTCCAAATAACTGTTCTCCGGAGATAGGCGAAACGTTCGAGAATCGAATCACGTAATGTGCGAAACCCACTCCCCCTTCTGCGACTGGACTGGGAAACTTTTCAAAACCAAATATTTTTGATCCAAAAGAAGTTAAAGGATGGAAGAGAGGGAAAAAAAAAAAAAAAAAAGAATCCGTAAGGTTCTCTACTCGGAATACCAAAAACGACTGGCAAGGACAGTACTGCTGTTTGCCGCTTCCTATATCATATTTTTATTGACTCCCATTGCCCGGGAACCAATCAGCGGTCGCCCATAAAAACCACTACCTGCACAAGAGATGTACTCATGAAGAAAAATGATGGGCTGATGCGAAAACGGTAATGGATGCCGCGCTCAGTAGGCGAGCTGGCTGCTCTGTGCGGCATTTCTCTCTTTTCTGTCCTGAAGAAGAATGTTCGGGGAAAGGGTGGAAATAGACGCCATTATGTAAACCCGATTCTCAAGCGAAGATTTCTTCGATTTCCAGAAAAGAATAACGGATGGTATTCTGGTTAAAAATAATAATAAATACATACCTAATATTTCCGTGTATAAACTGAGAATATTTAGAACTTTTTCTAAAATTAATGATAATGTTGGAAGATTATTGGAGCTCACTGGCCCCGTCAAGGGCCTCATCTCCGGTGGCGACAAACATATAAGAATGAAAACATTGGCAAATGCCCAGAGATGAAAAGGAAATCGTGAGAATGGAAAAAGTCCAACACTTCAAAATTAAATTTAGGTAGGTTAGAGCACAATATTCCTAGGTCTTTTAAAATTTGAGTGTTCGATCTCTTGAATGGCCAGATGTTGGTGGCTGTCAATATTATTGACGAATGTATTTGAAAAAGTTATTTCCGGTACTTTTCAGAGGTAGCTCTTTGAATATCATTGTTTCTCATGGACCAGTTGGCATTCGTTATTTATCTAATGGTCATATTTTGTTGAGCTTCCAAGATTTTAGTATTATAATTAGTAGTATAGGCCCATACCGGGCAAGCATAGTTAAGGAGAGGACGAAGCATAGAGGTGAAAATAAGAAGTTTATTATGTCTACTCATGCACGAGTTTCTTGCTATAAGGGAATAGAGTCTTCTAATGTTTCTTCTGTATTTTTGTTTGACATAGTTAAAGTGAAAATTCCAGTTTAGATGTTTATGAAGATGAATTTCAAGATATTTTGTTTCTGATTTTCAAAAGATACGTTGGTTTTTGAGGTAGATGGCTAAGCTAAAGTACGAAGGTCGGCTTATAGACGGATTCGCTGATCTCGGGAACAAAAAAAAAGTGATCAGCTTACATCAGGAAGATAAAATAATGGAATAGCTATGCAGGAGTAAAGAAAAATAGAACAAAATCTCACTGACATAGATTTTTCTCCTCTTGGGAAAACATTTTTAATTCTTGTACCTGTGACGCATGTTAATGAGGACTATTTTAAAATAGCATTAAGAATTTACTGTGATTTTTATATCGGTGACTTGTTTAAATAGACTGAGTAGTTTAAAAGATTAAATGTAAAACTGAAAAGAGATGGTGTCAATTCTACATATAAATAATAAATAAAAAAATTATAAGTAAGGGCAAATCAATTAAAGAACCCTTTTAATAAATAATATATTTAACCTCCTTATAGAAATTCTAATTAACGCAAATTATTTTCAATGACGTGCGTGTTATGTACTGTCCGGAATAATAATCAATTTTCATTTTTTTATTAATTTAATTAATATTTTTACCATGTACAATATACCTGATATATGCAGGTATGATGGTATTTAATGAGTTGTTTTTCTTTGAACAGAAACGCGTTTAATACAAAAAAGACACGTACCGAACTTTTCCGAAGAGTTAGTTTAAAGCGGAAAACGTCTCTTTTAAAAAGCAAAACCGAATTATGGAAACGTCGATTAAAAATCGCTTAGTGGGGTAGCGTGCCCGATTCCATGCGAAACCAAGTTCGTTACTGCAAGAGAGGAAGAAAACACATCAGCGTTCACAACTGATGTACACATAAAACCTCCCTAAAATAATAGCTGATTCTTCTCATCGTTTTGGCAGTCTTTTAGATATATAAATAAAAATTTTTTTTTTTTTTTAAAAATCAAAGGGAGTAATAATTTAAAATGAGTGCTTATAATTTTACTGTTATTTAAATATTCAAACTACCATCTCATTAAAGCACGAACTAATTAAAAAATTGTTTGACATTTCACTCATTACAAATTTGTTTTCCTCTCACACAATGCAAATAATGGTAGTAATAAGAAGCAACCGTTTATGCTTTAATTTAGTTAGACAGAAATACATATCTTCAAAAAAGATTTCATTGACAAAGGAAACTAAATTATTTATGTATTTAAACGCACCACCGCACACGGTTAACTATTCAGAAATTATTTGTCAATGTGAACTGCAATCTGTATCCTTAGTTCTAATTTAACAGTTAATATATAAACAGTTAAAATTGGAGAAAGCATTACCCATTAGATTTGTCTTAATGAAAAGGTAGCATTATTTGTCAATATTAAAAAATATACATATTACGGTAATCGAAATGTATGAATACAGATGTAACTTAAAATGCAAGTCAATAAGAAGAATGCGAAATTCTTAAGATTCTTTTTTTTTTTTCCCAGGTAGCATTGCGCATTTCGTTTAGCGATTCGATAAATAAATGGATTGAAGTTAAGAAGCTGTTCTCTTTCTGAATTCATTACGATGTAAAATGCGATTTGTTTTAAATAATTGCACTTACACACCGAGGTTTTAGAAAAAGAGCCTCTCTCTTAGGAATCCTTTATTTCTCCTTTCGTTAAACAAAACGATTTAAAAAAAATAATAATGAAAAGCTGAAACATTGAGAAAACTAATTAAAAATATTATTTCCTTTCTGCGATCTATTTTTTTTTTAAGTGAAAATTAAAAATTAAGCCGTTCTCTGCTTTGAAGACAAATTCTTTGCAAAAGACTCATTTTTTATTTGAAGAAAATATTTGAAATAAAGTAAAACTTGAATTTTAAATAGTTTCGTTTGATCTGGTTAAATAAATATATATATTTTTAAAAAAGCTATGCTTGGATGATATAATATGTTTAATTATGTTGAAAAAAAAAATTTGAGACAATTTTAAGTCTTTTATTAGACTTAAAATTGTCTCAAACCTGCGACAGATTCATTTCTTTTTACTAAAACACTTAAGAAACACTTGAATGATGATCAGTTTAGACACATTTCTGAGCCAAATGAGTACAATTCAGAAGCGTAAAAATATTCTTATAATCAGCAACTTTTACATCTGCAACAACTTGAAAAACGACCTCAATAACGATTATATTTTTTTTAGCCAACATGCTTTGAATAGTGATTAGAACTACAATCAAGTTATTTCAATATTTCAGTAAATCTTCATTAAAATAATAAATTACATATTCAAGTCGTAAATTATTTCCTACACGGTATAATCAAACAATCTAAAATGGAACATCCTCATTAGTTTGTATCAGCATGATGAGACGGAAAAGGACGCTAAAAATGAAAAAGTTCATTTGAATT
This sequence comes from Caerostris extrusa, assembly GCA_021605095.1. Taxonomy (NCBI): domain Eukaryota; kingdom Metazoa; phylum Arthropoda; class Arachnida; order Araneae; family Araneidae; genus Caerostris; species Caerostris extrusa. The sequence continues at coordinate 50,729 of BPLR01020472.1, read as the reverse complement.
ATAGTGATTCGTTTTGAAGATTGCTTTTACTTATTGTCGGCTCATTTTAAATGAAATTTAGAACGATCATAATCCATATTCGAAGAAACAGAATAGGAGGAAGGCAGGTTACAACGATATATAGTATATTGTTCCGTGTCGAAGACGAGCGAGTTGTAAAGGATGATAAAACTGTTTTCAATTTTGACATTTTCCAGACTTTTGATTTTATTTAACATTCATTTATGTAATATAAACGTATACCAAAATGGCTCGCAGCGAAATCACGATTTAACTGAAACAACCCAATCAGGTTTTATAGGGATCATAAAAATCCTACTTCCAATTTTTCTTATCGTTGACTTTGAAAAGTGAATGGCTTGTTCCATAATAAAATATACAACATTAAAATTTTATATCCGGTTTTTTTAATAAATCCTTCAAGAGACTATTAAATGACTACGTCTTTCTTTTTTTATTTTTAAATTGTATTTAGGATTAAATTTATTTAGTTTGAAGAAACCTCAACACGTTCTTGCATGCAAATGCAATATGGGTATACGATAGCGAATCAACAACAAGTGTGGGCGAACTGATCTGATGTGTTAATGAATTAGCATTAGAATGAATAGCTGTTGAATTGTTTAATTATGTTCCATTTTATTTCTGTTCAGCCTCATCACCAGTTATGTTTAGCTGTTTTTCGGAAGGGGGGAAGAATATTCGTAAAATAATCATTTGCATTTAAGAAAAACGTTTGAAGACAGATCCGATTCCTCTTTTTTTTTCTCTCTCTCAAGAAATAATGAAACTAAATACTTTCTTTTTTGTCCATACCTCACAACTCGTAGCTAGGGCTATGAAGACCCCTACAAGTCAGAAAAGGGTAGGGCATGCATCAATGGACCACGTGTAGACCACGAATAACTCACCGACGACCACCGATATATAAATATATAGAATAAACGGTTACTTCCACCAGTTCAGTTTAAGATCCTTAACAAACAACTATTTCTTTCCAAATCCCAGAGACATTATTTTTAAGTACATACACATACAAAATCTCAAAAATCCGATTAACTTTCTGCATTTTTTTGTCTGTGGTTGCTGTCGCCCTCACACATATAACGCATGGCCAACGAAGGATCTGAATGTCACTGTCCACACTCGAAGCACAACGCAGATTCCGCAAGCTTCTCGAATATTCAAGTATCACTTCGACACATGAGGGAAGGGAGGCGAATGGAAGCAGTCAATATTCCGCCTAATGTGACAGGAAAGGCAAACCCACTCGGAAAGTTAAGTCTTCTATACACATCCATAAAAGAAAAGTAAGATTTTTTTTTTTTTTTTTAGCTATGAATTCAAAATATCAGATCTACCTAGCTTGTTAAGTTAAATAATTTATTCAACAAATTTTTAATTGGAAATTATATTTTTATATTCTATAGGGAATACTAATAATTAAACTTTCAAATGTGAACACTAACAATATCACTTTATCGAAACGAACTTAATAACATCGAGCCTTGAAAGATATAAGGATAAATCTCTTGTGAAAAAAAAATTCTTAAATTAGAATCAATTGACCATTTTTATCAACACGAATTTAGCAAATGAGGTATACTAATTCTCTTGAAATTATTAAAAATGAGATTAAAAAACTTGGAAATGGCGGTCAACAAAAGAACACTTGTCAACAGTTAAAATTTAGTTTTTAACATTTTTGCATAGCCTTTTGACACAAAACTAGCTATAAAAAGTTTATTAATAAACTTGATTTGTATTTTAATGTTTCTATTATTATTATTTTGAGAGAAAAAGTTCTGTATTTTTTAATATTCCTGGGCATTGCGACTAGATCCGTTAATTACACTTTCAAAATTGCATACTAAGACATTTTTGTTTTCTATAAGAAGTAACAACGTTATTAGAACGTCTTGTTGCCCAAGTCCATAATATTAGGTATGATAAAAAATGGTTGTTGTTTTTTAAATATTATATTGTTTTTATAGTACATTTTACAATATTGACCTAAAATTAACGAAAATGGATTTTAAAAACATATTCTCGGGTCTCAGGGACTATATTTAGAGCAGGATAAATTAAGCGAATAGATTTCTTTCCCGAGCCACAGGTTTTTGTTCCCACTTTTCATTCGTTCAATTGACCATTTGTCTTGAATGCTAACCACGGATGGCACTGAGACAATAATACTCTTCTGCCATTTTATTTTTCTCTCTCTCTCTCTCTCTTTTTCCAACCACCCTCGCACGATCGTTTGAACGGGGGAAGGAAGGACGATCCTATTTAAACACACTTACGCAACAACAACAACACTGGCAACTACATTGTTACCGTCGTCTCCTTTGTGCTTGGCAAAAGGACCTCGTTATGGCCGGGACAACACAACTGCATTTATGATGGTCTGCCAATTAAACGCCGCGTTCTCTTCTTCTCACAACAATTCGGACGTTATCATTAGGAGGAAGGCACATGTATGGGGTGCAGACTATTAACGGAGAGGCGTTATGGTTGAGGGAATAGACTGCAAAGGATGGGGTAGGGCAGGGGGAGTGCGTAACACCCCGAGCAAAAGCTTCTAATAGGAGGTTTGTCTTAGGATTTTCGACGAGAGCGGGTCTTACGTATAATGCATGCTAATGGCCGGGGAAGTGAAAGGTTGATTTGAGTCGTTATCCTAGTATTTACGCTCGTGAACACACGTCGCCTGTCCTGGTGGTTGGTTGCCTCCCATCCTGCTTGCGAACGGGAGCAGTACCCTTTTTGTGCAGAACCAGCGTGGCGTTGCGCACAGTAATTCGAACGTGGATCGAATTTTGGGCACGCATTCTACGGCGTATTGAACAAAGTCTGGAGTGAGTGAGTGTGTGTGGGGGGGGTTCCATTATCACGAAGGACGACAAGTTCGAAATGGGCTGTATGTCATTAGGAAATCCGCATAATGGCCGGGCAATAAAAGTGTGGTCACCACTGGGAGATGACTGGATGGTAGGTATTACTTAAAAGTGCATTTTATCGTGAAATGCTCGGGGCGTGGTCTATCTCTTTTTCCAAAAATTTGAATACGATTGGAAGAGCTCAGTAAATAAATGGGCGACAAGTAGTAAGTAACGTATGAACAATAAACTCATAATATCGAAATGGAGATAACAATCAAAAGGGAAAAAATTTAAGAACTTTCAGAATAAATATATTTTTTGAAGCATTTAAATTCGATAAAAAAAAAAAAAAGAGAGATCTAAAAAAGAGCCCTTTTTTACATATTACGCATATAAGTAATATTAAAATTAAAAGTTTCAAAATTCATTCAGATTTACTAATTTAAAAAATAATCTGAAGGTTTTATTTAGTTTTCACTTATAGCATTCATTTCTATCCTCTATCTTGCATTTAATTTTTTTATTATTAGTATTTTTAATCTTTTTTTTTTTTTTTTTTTTTTTTTTTACCACTTTAACTGAATTTTTGAAACTTTATCTTGCATTTTTACTAAAATTAATTACAGCCAATTATAATTTAAAACATATCTATGAATTAAGATGAGGAGGTTTAAAGGGTATTTCCCTCTGTTGGTACTCCGTAATCGGTACGCCAGTTGCCAGATTTCATTTTCTATTTTTTTTCTATCTAACAAAATTTCAAATAAATATTAAAATAATTTTCTCCTCGTTTTGAAAACGGATGCATTTGAAAACACCCTGAAATGGGCAGCGGATAAATGTTAAATGTTATCAACAAAAGTACGGCGCGATCTCGTTTCGTAAGGGCACTTTAGCATTCCAGGCATCCAGTAAAAAGCAGATAGATTATCATTTCAGCAGCTAATGAAAAGACAGGAAACAGTCGCAATAAAAAACGAATTAAGAGACCAAGGTTAAACACAGCAGAAGCGCAGCGCTGCAGTGCAGTTAAACCGCGGGGACGGCATTATGCAGAATATTAGAATACCACATTAGCCGACGGCTGTAGACCAATTAGGCATGGTGAGTGATGGCAGCGCTTCTTGCCCCATATAAATTATGTAATAATGATGCCGCCTCTCCATCTGTCCCCCCAGCGGTTATTGTTGCAATAATATATTCTATTGCGTATCGATTCTGATTAAGTAGTCTGGTTACGAGATAAATTCTAATGCTAGACCTATTAACATTTCCTGACCATAAATATGAAATATCTCTATATCAATACATACATAGAGATAAATACAAATATCAAGGTTGAACCGCTAGGACTGGCAATGGAAAATCAAAACAGAACACAAAAATTAGTACAAAATATACAATAAACGGCTGTAAACAATATTGTTCAGGAAGTTCTGTACCCTCTCCTCCCAAAGAAATCAGTAAAACGCAAAAGAAATTATTAATTATAACATGATGCCGTGGCTTTTTGTTGTTCAAAATTATCGAGTTTCTAGTTTATTCCTTTTGCCAGCTCTTCTTTTGATTTTGAGTTGATTTACATGTATATATAACAAAATTTGCGTGTGTATCCTGCTATGCACGCTCAATTTACATCCAAATTTCACCATAACTGACAAAAATACTTCTAATGCAAAAACCTACATCAATTGGGGGAAAAAAATTTTTTAAAATTAATATTCATTAAAAAAAAAAAGAAATGAAGTATTATTAAATTAAATTATTTCTAATTTTTTTTTTTTATATCTTATCGCTAAAGCACGCTATAAAAATAGTTAAATAATTCTGTAAAAATTTAACTAACCAACAATAATAATTCCATAAAAATATTAAAAAAAAATTGTTTTAAATTAAAAGTAATACGATAATAATTTAATTAATATTCATCCAGTTAGAGATCCTCCACTGATTACGTGCTGAATTGGCAGAACTTCGGTATTTGTATTGCCAAAATGAATGGTGATAAGCTTTTCTTATGCTAAAAGAAAACCATTACCTAGAATATTGAATTAGCAGATATATAAATCCAGCCACGAGTGTACACAATTACAATTTGATCCCACGTTATTTGTTAAAAAGAAAACTAAATTTATATCAACATTCTGCAATGCTTTTTATTCCAGAGACGCAGTAATGCTGGAAAAATTTCTGCGGCGGCTGCGCTATGAAAAACTAGAAAGGTCATTCTTTTTTTTTTTTTTTTTTTTACCGGGTGGTTTCGGGTCGTAAAAACTTCAGCAGCGGGAATCCTGCTTATCGTGCTGAAAAGATAAGAGATCAAACTTAAGAGCTTCATCTCATTCTTCGTGTCGTAGCCTATAACTTTCCCTCTCTCTCCACACACACGGCGAACAGGGCTATGATATCTTCTTAAAATTACGGAGGCAAGAGAGGAAAAGATGGGTGTAAAAACGAACTGAAAAAGGTTTTTAAAAAAAAAATATTTTACAGGCAAGATGGGCAAGAAGAGGCTGGCAATAACCATAAAACTTTACACGTCATTTATTCATAGGATAGAGAAAACCCCTTTTCATACGTTCTTCTTCTTCGCCGAGTAGTTTCAATTCAGTTGCTAGGTCACGGCGTGGTTTTTACAAGTTTTTCTTTTTTTCCCCTTTACTATCTGCTATGTTAAGATAACGACTTTGGCGGCATGGCTCGATAACGTAGCGGCAGTTACCTTATATGTACTCTCCGCCTCTTACTTAATTTGACTCCTTTTTCTCCTTCAGTGTTTGTGTTTTTTTTCTCATTCCCTCCCTATCGCGATATAGAGTACGTGCAGTTAGCTAGCTAGCTGTATTATCAGTAGGTAAAAAAAAAAAATAATAATTGTTCGCTTATCACTGTACCCTATTGGATTCTAACCGTATACGCTAACGTTATCATAATGTTCCAAATCTTTTGACGCTTAAAATTATGAGGAAAGCATAAAAGTTAAGATATATCAATGATTTTTGGCATTGAGAGCACGTAGGTTTTAAAATTCAAATGATTCTTAAAATTTTAGGTAATTTTATTTTAAATTCCATTATGGTGTCATTTAATTTAAAAAAGGGAAAATAAATGATAATGACAATGTATATCTTTTTAAATAAATTCTTAAATATAGTTACTTTGAATGAAAAATTACTTTTTAACGGAGACAGCATACGTTTAAATGTGGATAAAATAATCACTATTAACTAATTAATTATATCACTATATTAATTGATTCTCAATAAATAACGTAAATGATTAATAATGTTAAACAAATACGCCCTATTTTCTAGTCGCTTTCACGTTACTGTGTTTTGTCATTCATTATTAGCATTTGAATTTATATTATCAATTATAATTACGATAACTACTGAAAAAAATTATTTTATGATTTAAATTAATGCAGCAAAATGAACGAAAACAAAAATCCTGAATATACAAAGGGCACAACAAAATAATTATTATGTTATTTATTTTTAGGCGTTGCAAACATAAAAATATATTCTATAATAGAACTGCACTTTCTATGTAAATACTTGATTTTCAAAAATAACAAATGCTCAAGATTTAATACTCTACATTTGTCAAAAATTTATCTTATTTTAAATATCATTTCATTTCCATTTCAAAAAGAAAATGCGCTAAATATCATTATCATAGAAAAAAATGTTAAAAAAAATGTATTTTATAAAAACTTTTGTATTTAGGGAGACAAAGGAAGAAAAATCGTAGCAGGTATTGATTATTGCTGAAAAAAATTTAATTACTTCAAAAACAACATTCATTGCAGAGTGCCAAGTCAGAACTTGTAGTTGTAAAAACTAAAATTGTTCTGTTTAAAACACCCTGTATTTATTTTAACTTAATAGTATCCTAAATTTAATTTGAAACTAGAAGAAACAGGCTTGCTTCCCAAAGCTTTTTTCCCTTTCCCTCAAAATTTTATAAGTGAAAATCTGTGGGAAAAATGAGGGGGAGAAACACCCAACAACAAAACTATATAAAAACAGGATACAATCTTCAAATAGCGTAATGCAACAACGGAGTCGAGGAAAAAAAAAAAAAGGAATAAAACGGTGAAAACAGTCAAAAATGCTTTCTTTTCTTAAGAAGTGCGAGAAGCTAAATTTAATAAGGTACTTCGGTAAATTCCAGAATAGGAACTGCTTTCAGAAATAGTTTGCCGAAGATAAAATCGCCGCCTTTTTGATGCAAGGAGCATTTCATTTTTAGAATCATCCTTAACCCCCCAATTGCTTTCCCCTTCTTAGAACATTTACTAGCATACGAACAAAAGCACAATAAAAGAAAAATTATTTTTTTTTTTTGTTTTTCTTCGAATTATGCTGTCTCGCATATTTTCATCTGAAATTGAAGTAATTTAAAAAAGAATACACTAACAAATGCGCTTTTCATTTTAAAAAGTAAAAAAAAAAGCATTGGAAAATAACCTCAAACGAATACTCGACCGAAAGAATCTACTGTCACATAATTAATAATATGATGTACGTATTAAATTCTGCTGATTTAAGAAGCGATACTTTCCCATTCCCCCCAACAATTTATTATTATTATTTTTTCCCCTATCTTTTTATTCTTAATGAAGCGCCGAACGATTGCTCGAACTCGAAATACATTAGAAGAAGAAAAGAAATGTCAGCAGCAGCAATACAAGCATAAAAATGAATATCTTTATCGAAGTTACTGTAATATCGGGAAAACGCTTTTCTTCCGAGGGGAATACGACACTGACAGCAAATCGTTAGACAAAACGTAATTATTTTTTTTATCCAGTTAAAAAAAAAAAAGAATTCTCCAACCATAAAAAAAATAATAACTCGGAAGTAAATAAATACATTAACTTTTGCAGGATTAATGGTGAGTTTTCATTTTAGAAAAAGAAGAAAAAAGTAAATATTTTATTTAATTTTTAATTATGAATAGTTTCTTAAGTAATTGGACTTTTTTTTTCTTAAACTTTTTGATAATTTTTTTTTAAGTCAATCTATTACAGTAACTTGCAGCTTACAATAAAAAGAAAATGATGTTTTTTCTTAAAATGAAAGTAAATTTTTAAAATATACTTTTATTTAAGTAATCTACATAAAAAAATCTATATATATATATATTAGTAGTAGCTATTAAGAAATCCGAAAATATAAGTTCAATGATTTTACATGTATTTTTTAAAGGTAGAAAATAACAATTTACATCCGAATAAATTCTATAAAAATAAATACAATTTATCATTATTAATTTTGATTTCATGTAATAATTAATACCTATAATTACAAAAAAATAAAAAATAACATACATCCACAAATATTTTTAAAATTATACATTCATTGTCACCGGTTGACACATAACTTTATTAGTAATTCAGAGGATGAGTAAATTTTAATAGATTTCGAAATGTGGGGGGCAGAATTTAAATGTTTCGAAGCGTATGCAGGATAGATTATTAAATATCATTTCATCAGCACGAAGTAAAGGAACCAATTTCAAAAACAATTCGATTCTATTGCTTAACAATGTGATGTTCGCAAAGTTACTTATTGAATAAGGCATTCAGATATTGAATATTTTTTCATAAAATGCATTCACTTCAGGCATTTCAAAATACTTGGTTCAATTTCATTTTAGTAATTTCTGGTAAAAGATTAACCAGATTTATAAATATTCTACAGCAGTTTAAAAAGAAATAATTTTTGTCTCCACTGAAAAAATAATAAATAAAGATTTCATATTTTGCACAGGAAAATGCCACAACGCTATCCTTTAGTTGTTACTTTGCATATTTAGTTGACAATTTTTTTAATATTCGCGATACCAACCTTAAAAAAAAAAAAGAGAGGGGGGATCTCAAACAATCTTGTTAATGGCCTTGCGCTATACACTTTCCAACAAAAAAAAAAAAAAGCAACAGCAGAAATGGGGTGTGTAGCAGTTTGAAACACCGCTACGGTAAGTAGTCATTACGATAAACGTCCCCAAAGCAAAGTGCATATGTGAATCTAACCCCTTCCGCTTGTAAAACACACACATATATAAATGAAAGCATAATAAAAAATTTAAAAACACACAAAAAAAAAGTCGCCTAGATTAAGCTTGAGTGTTCGACGTGCATTAGAAGCTAAGGGGAGAAGGGAGAGGGATAAATGAAAAACTAGGAAGCATAAAAATGAAAAGCAGCAGGCAGTAGTAGCAGAAGCAAGAAACGCCATTTCCTTAATGGTATTTTTTTAAAAACTCCCGTGACGAGAAAAACCATGTTACGTGTACGTATTTCGAACGTAGTAACAATGCGGCAATTAACTCTCCCCCACCACCCTCCTTCCCAGGGCATCGAAAAGTGAAAATGCATATTTGAGAGCATTAACTAAATACGTTAGCGGAAACCAAGTGTCTCTTTTGCATAAAAACATATCCCATTTGTAGGTTCTCCACCGTTTCGAGTACACATCGTGGCATACTAGAGTGAATCAAGAGAGGGAAAAAAATATATAAAATTCTTAAAACGGTGTAAATGGTCGATGTACATACATTGTTTAATTGCTTTTTTTTTTTTTTTTATTTATTTAAAAGCGTTTTTCTTCACAAGTGGGATTTACACGACACACATATAAAAGGGAAGACCTTTTTTTTTTTTTTTTTTTTTTTTTTTTTTTTTTGCGTGAAAAATACCGCGTTGACTGTTTTAACGAATCGAATGAATAATTTATTTAAAGATTTCTGCAAACTAAAAAAAAAAAAAAAAAAAAAAAGCCTGCTATGTATTTAATTAGTGTACACATATTAAATAACCAGACAAATATTATTGTCTTATGACTGTTTATTAGTAGAAACTGAACATTTTAAAAAGAAAAAAATAAATAAAAATTAAGAAAACTATCAACAAAAAAAATTTCGCGCCATAAATATAGCCCAGATTAGTTGAAATACCGGCAAACAGTTGCAGACTGGAACCAAGCATACTTGAAAAATATGTTGATAATTGCACACATCAAACATCTTAAACTGTCAATTTAAATGCGAGATTCTATGGCAAAATAGAATGTGTAAATGGTATGCTGCTACAACAATAGGAGAAAAGCACAAAACGTGTAAAATATTATCAGTTTCACATTTAATTGAAAAAAAGAATATTTTTAAGAGAAATCTGCCACGTTACCACTGCAATAACGAAGCAAGATTGAATAACAATATTAGTGTACGATGGATATTCTTCAATTTAAGCAACTTCATTTTGTGCAAATTTTTTAACTACTTTAAAATGTGGAGGTTTTCGTGGTTCTTAAAATCACATAGGTACTCCGTAACAGGTACGCCCGTTGCCCGATGGGTATTTTCAACTGATTTTTTAAGAATAAGACAAAAAAAAAAAAAAATTTTTTTAAAGATATTTTTAAATAAATGCGTGGCTTCTAAAAGGTTCAATGCACAAACATTTTAGAATTCAAGATGTTTATAGTTAAAGAGTTGAAAATACCCAATTGTACCAGGAAATGTTCTTGTATCTCGGCCAATGGACAAGATGCGGTTATTTGCTGGTCACGAAAAATATCAAGTCGGCAAGTAACATTTCCCGCTTCAAAAAATTCCTCGCCTTTATCCAGTTTTTCATTCGTTTTTCCCCTTCCGATTCCAAAATAAAGCAATTTATAGCCAAACGACATCGATAAATATAATGCGAAGGAATTGACAGTGGAAGGTGTGAGGAAGGAGGGGGTTGGAAGAAAGAGAAATAAGAGAGGGGTGGGTGAAACACTCCCCATCCGAGAACGAGAGAGAGAAAAACGTGTGTGTCCATATTTTATACGAGCCCCCCGAAACTGTATGTTTAAGCAACCTGTCACGCTTCACTTCTTTACCGATGACAGTTCGAATTTTGCAACTTGAGATGAAAGGGGGGGAGGGAGGGAGGAAGGAGGAGGGGGATTTACAGAAAAGCGAGAATAAGAAGTTTCAAGAACAAAATAGAAGAAGACAGACCAGTGATGCAATAATAATAATAATAACAATAATAAAACGAAGAGCTCCCTATAAAAAAATAATACATAGAAAAAGAAAAAAATAACACAAAAAAAGGAAAGGGGCATGGGGAGTGTAAGAGAGCATTTGTCAAGACGTAAATGGAACCTTTCAAATCTGAAGAAATTGAATTTATTTCCCGCCTCTCCATGTTCTATTTTTCTTTTTTTCCCTCTCCTGATTTCCAAACACCGGTACAAGTTGGAAAATTCGTCTCTCTTCTTTTCTTCTTCCAACTTCAGAATAAAGAAATATATAGATATATTATATTTACTTTTTTTTTTATCGTGTCAAAAAAATTGATTGCATTATTTAAAGCAAACGGAAGAAAGAGGAAAAAATAAAAGAATGAAAATAATACGAAGTAAATGCAAAAAAGGAGATTATTTTAGATGATCTTTCTTAGTGTGATAAAAAAAAAAAAGGTAGCGTAACAAAATCTATTACGAAAATTCGATGCTTCTATTAGATTAGTATCGATTCAATTTTATTATTCTATGTTAATAAATTGTAACATAAAAAAATATTGGGCTTCAAATAATTTTAAATGGAACAAAAAGAAACAATTTTTTTAACAACAAATATTATTTTACAAAATATTATTTTTTTCATCAGCATTTTTGAAGAGAACACATTAAAGCTTTAATCTTTTAGTCCAATTTGCAGGAAAATTAAATCGTATTATTTTGAACAGAATAGACAAATGCAATTTAAGTCTTTAAAGGGATTATTGAGTAAGCTTCAACTACGAAATAAATAATAATAATAAATCATACACTGTTGACTATATGCGTTTAAAAATAGGGCATTAAGAGAAATTATAGTATATACTGCAGTTTGAAATAAAAAGAAAGAAATTTTTGTGAAAAAATTAAGCATTCATTAAAAAAACAATGAAAGTGAATGATATTAAGTCTTTTCTTTTTTTCTTTAATGTTAAAAAATAATAATAATAATAATAATAATATTAAAAATAAATTATACATAACTGTTTAGTATAATTATGGATTATTATTGCTCGGTTATAAAAGTCATAGCAAATAACAGAGTTCATTTTATAAACAGTAACTATTAAAATAACTAGTAATCGCTAACACAATAGAATAGACTACTTCATATTAAATAGAAAAAGCGAATAAATAAATTTTTACTCAGCAGTAGGTTGAAATTTAGAAGGAATATTTTTAAAAATTATAATTTAAAAATACATAACTTGTTTAGTTCTAAAAGCATTGATCTCTCAATGTTAAATATTGCAAAGACAATTAGCTTATTATTTCTTTCTAATGACGTATAACTTAGTTTTAATAATTAATTCTCTAGATAATTATATTCCGATTTAATTCTAATTTTTAATAAAATCTTCACAGAAATTACACAAAATGAAATAAATGCGATTTATTAAAATTTTATCAACATTAATTTGTAAGTCATGCTCCAAAATTTAATTATAAACAATTTAATTCTAAAAGAGCAATTTAATGAAATTAATATCAATTCCTACAATATTAAACAAATAAAAGTAATAATACCTTCCTAATTTAAAAGCAGAAAACAATGACATTCAAACAAAGCTACAGATTATAAAAACTATACTTATTAAACAAAAGGTAATGAATAAATAAGAACATTCAAATTAAAGCTTTAAATATCGTTTGCTCGTTGAATTTCTTATGGCCAATTGTTATCAAATTATTTCTCTTCAGTTCTTAAATTGTTATTTGGAATGTTTTAACGATAAATTAAAATAGTGAACATAGGATTAAATATTAAAACAACATGAAAGAACAATTATTTAGTAGAAATTTTAATTTTTACTGCGCGTATATTAAATCATATTTTCGAAACTTTCATTTCTTTAAAAATATATATATATTCTTACAAGATTTCTTTTTATTGTAAGATTTTTTAGAACACATTAAAAATGTTCTACAGAAAAACATATGAAGGGGGAAACACACTAATTACAATAACCCCAAAGCATTCCACACACTTTCCAAATTTTCCATGGAACGTTTAATGATTCTGTCAAAATGAGCCAAGATGAAATGTAAAGTAAAAAAAAAGATGAAAAGTTACATACCCATTAACTTAAATTACTCATTATGGTTGTATTCATTATAACGACAAGCGTGATACTCGGGTCTCTCAGCAATTTTTTTATTTCTCCGCCACCATTTCATTCCTTCTTTTGCATGGGGAATGATTATGTAGAGGGGGACGTTTATTCGAGGAAAGGGAGCACGCGGTAAATGTATGTAAATGAGGTTTTGGAGTAATTATTGTCACAATTTGCGCCGGCAGAGCTCAGCAAAAGCGTCACGCTTGTTCTCCAGAACACGAACCAGGTTCTTCTCTTTCTGGAGAACCTTCTGGTCGCATTCTGACGCTGAATGGCTTGTTCTGTTTCGTGGTGCAAATAAGAATGCAAAATTAACGTAGAAAAAGGCTAAAACAAGAGGTAAACTGCAATAGGTCTAAACAGAATAAGTACAAATTTCTTTATTAAGGGTTTTATTTTTCATTTTCTGAGGCATTCCTTGTTGGTTTTAGGAAGTTGGCGGCTTAATTATTGCAGACGACATTTTAAAACAGCCATTTTTTTTTTTTCTTCCCTTGATGAAAATTAAATATGGACGGATTAAAATGTTCACTTTTTCTAATGAATGATAAAATTTATTACTTGGAAATAGTATCATACAGTGATATAATTATAATTATACTTGCAAATTAATGAAACACAAAATTAAGTTTTCTTAAAATCTTAATTTTTACAGAAATTTTAGAAAACGAAAAAAATGTTTTATTTTATGTAATCATTACTTTTCTTTCTTCTTTTGCTAAATTTTGCATTTTTTTATTTGAATCTAACTTTTTTTTTTGAACAGATTAAAATGTGTTTGAATGGTATAACACTTTAAAAAAGTGGCAGCAACTCTATCGCTAGATTCCTGTTAAATCCATATTCTAAATTTTATTTTTAAAAAATGTTTTTCAATGAAGAAATAATAAAAAAAAAGTCTTTTAAATCATTTTAGTTAATTTCAACAATTAATTATGTTACCATACGCATAATTAATTGGAATACGTCATATCTTATTAACTTAAGGATAATGATAGAAATGCCATGAGTATTTATTTAAAATAATTTTTTTTTTTTTTTTCCTTCCAGGAATGGCTCTCCCCTTACTTTGAAGAAAGCTGTCTTAATACAACGAAAAGAAACCTACTTACTTGCAAAACTAATTTAGTAAAAAGGCAAGTGGTGAAATTATTTGTTTACATAACTTATGTAACCGGTTTTTTTTTTTTTTTTTTTTTCATCTTTACGTTAATAAAATTTATTAAAAAATAAAATGTCACATTATTATGAATGATGGCACAGTCTTCAATGCAAGTTTTTATCTCATCCATTATTTGCACTCCTAAACAACACTCGAAATGTTATACAATAAAAGCTATTTTTTAAAATTTAAATATTTTTGTAACAACGCTGTGTCAACATAGCCGACGTGAAGAGAAAACTATCTATTTCACCCCTGTTGTGATTTGAAATTGATTTAACTTTTGCTAGTGACTGTTGATATGTTAAAGCAACTTTTTAAAATAGGTTTTGGCGATAAACAACTGTGCTTATCATCAATTGACACATCTACAATAAGTATTCCACGTTAAAATAAGTATTTATTATAACCAGATTCCACAATCCATCTGCATTGTTGTAGGTTACATAGTAATGTTATGTTTACATAAAGAGACTTTAGCAGGTGTCTCGTTTTCAATAGTGTACAAAATTATATAGTTAAAAAATCGACAGAAAAGCAATAAACGGGCGGCAATTGTTTTTTTAAAAAAGCAATGTCGTTAAAGCATCAACCGGTCAAAAAAAAAAATATATTTGAATATGCGCCCTACGGAAGCGTGTGTGATAAGCCCCTTTCTTCGGAGGGGCGTTTCCGCCTTCCTGCGTCAGAAAAGATGTTCAATTAGGGCGATGTGATGACAATAGCTGCAATTTCCTCTTACCTCACTTTCCGCGCCCTGACAGGCCTTTCATCCTGAACACATGGCGAAACAAGAAAAAGAAGAATAATGGCAAAAAAAAAAAAAAAAAAAGAAGAGAGAGAAGAATCTATGTCGATCCATGACATTCTAAATAGAATTCATGGATTGTGCAATATCTCTCCATTGTCGTTCCTCGTACTTAATTGTCTCCGCAACAGCAGCAGCCGCACAAATAAGAATGCAGCTATTAAGATAGAGAGTTCTAAGAAAAACAAGGTGCCAATGACTCGAAAAGTATCATTCATTAAAAAATGCTGGTTAGCAACTTTTAATTAGTATCATTATTTTGAAAATAAAAGCTTTTATTCGGAAAAAAAAAAAAAAAATAAGTTAGTCGTTTTTGTCTTCTATAATTTTTTAATGCGATATATATTTAAGAGAGTTATTTGTAGAAACAAAATGAAAACAATCACTAAACTAATATTCTCATAAGCTCCAATTTTATTAAAAGCAATAACTACATCACGATTTCGTGAAATAGGACAAAACAGAAATGGATTTATTGTTTCAAACCATCTTCTCAGAACCCATACAACTTTCGTCAGCGCATGCACCTTGATTGTTAAATCAAATCCGAACTACTCATTTGTCCGGGATTTAAAGAACGACTTTTTCCATTGTGCTTTTAAATAAATACCGATTTCATATACACAACAGTGCTTCTATTGTTTTTATGGGCTGGCACTGACTAAGAATATTTTTCAGAGGCTTTTAATAGCAAACAACCCTGGACCCGATCAAGATAGATAATTACACAGGTAAGCGACATCTTCGAATAGAAAGATGATCGCAGATTACAATCCCGAACAATAACAAATAACCTAACCCGATATTTTTCATGTGATGGCACGTAAAAAATATTACAATTATTAATTCCATTCATCCCTTGCGCTGAGTATTCAATATATACAAAGATTGAGGAAATCTATTCATAGAACTGATAAATCGAGATGATATATTCACAAAATGACGCATAAATATTAACGTAATCAAACTAATTCGATACAGAAACCTCCATTTTTTTCAAGAGACGAAAGGTATGCAAGGCAATCATTATCGAATCGAACATCGATTTCGAAAAAATAATAAACCAAAACCAGCAACACCTTTCCACAAATGGTAAGAGAGAAATATTAATTCCTTATCGACACGTGCTCAAATCTGTACCTTGGAACAGAAAAAAAACACACCCGGTGGTTTCCGCAAACGAAAGTTTTTTAATGAAGTTTTAACGAGAATTCTGTGTGCGGCGAAGGAAGAAAACTAATGGGTGCCCCGGTTGTAAAAATACCTCCATTCTTTTCTTTTTTCCTTTAACCCAACCATCCTCCATTTTTTACCCCCCCCTTCTTCAAGCACCCTTGCGCGTTTCGTTTGCCTTTTAATGGTCTTTCATCCGTCAAACAACATGGCGGGAAAAAGGGCATGCAGCCGGGCATTTTATTTTATGACGCTTTTTAGAGGCCTTCTACGCCCATCAAAGGCATCGGAGTCGCGTGGTTTGATGGTTTCATTAAACGAGGCCAGTAAAAATAAAGCCGCCATCCTTGCCTCATAAAATGCAGAGAAGGGCACAGCTCGCCTGACAAACACAGCGGGCTGTTGTTTAAAGGGCGCTATGAAATTTTAAACCTACAACTAACTCGTTAACATTCAGAAAAACTGTAAAATGGCTGAAATTTACCTAACGATACATATTTTATAGGAATATATATATAAAAAATGAAACGAAAAAACGCCCATAAAGAAATGAGTTATTTAATTAATAAACTCATCTTATTAACGTAACACTCCGTTATTTTAAAAACACCTTTAAGTATTTTTAAAAACTTTGGATTTAATTAACTAAATAAATCCTTATCGTTGCAGAATGGAAGAAACACTTTTCATTGCAACACATATTTAGACCTTTCTTTAAATTAATATTAGTTTTAAAATAATTCTGCCACGCAATAAATTTGCATAATCTAAAATGTATCTCTTCACTTCTTTAAAATAATTTCTGGATTTGGAATCAAGAGCGATTAGAAAGACAGTATCAAAAACAACATGTTAAAGGTATCGCACTTCCATTTTCTATTATCCTAATTTCAATCAATCTTTAGCATACAATACATCACGATCCTTTATAAAAATGACTTTAATAAAATAATAAAAGAGAAATTTAACAAAGAGGAACAAGAACGTTGCCCGATTAGAAAGACAGTATCAAAAAACAACATATTAAAGAAATGGCACTTCCATTTTCTATTATCCTAATTTCAAACCAATCTTTAGCATACAATACATTACGGTCCTTTATAAAATGACTTTTATTATTTTATTAAAGAGAAATTTACTTAACGCAGGTTTAACTTATTCATGTGTTAAAGCAACTTTACAGAGCCTTCCATTTAACATGAAGCCTCGCCAAAAGTCCAAACTGCCCTTTTTATAATGTGATTACTCATACACGAACAACCGATCGCGATTCCATCCGCCGCTGTGTAGAGGATATCGCGTGATAGGTGAAGAAAAAAAAAAAAGAGAAACCATCTCATATTTTCTTTTCTTCGGAGGGAAGCACACAGAATAAAATGGATGGTCTTTCACAAAAGAAATATCTCTAATGACATATTCATAATGCATCACGCATCAAGAAATTACAAGACATCCACGGTCATGTCGGTCGTTTCGTTTCAACCAGTAATTACAACGATGGACCTTCCCTTGCCGTAATGTCACAGCTCGACATGGGATGGGGGAAAGGGACGTGCAATTCATTAAGAGGAAGTTATGCACATTGCAGCTACTTCCGGAGTATGTTCCACGTATGAGGGCGTCATTAAATCGAACCCCTTTGAATACCAATTAGGATTGGGTTATCTGCTTCAGCGATTCGATCCTTGTTTTCTGCTTGTACTCACTCGGATGGGTCGTGGAATAAACAAAAAAATAAATAAATAAATAAAACTGCCCGATATTCAGTCCTCCAAATTTGCAACGAACTCGTGGAGTAGTATTAAAAGGGGATGCATAATCTGTATTGAATTCGATTTAAACATTGAATTAACGAAGGGAAAACAGAAATATATATATAGATACACACCCAATAAAAAGGAATTAAATCTAAAATAAAAATTTGAATAGGAAAGCAAACAAATTTAACATTTCAAAATTCGTCTTTCAGCAAAACTACAAATTTTTTTATTAATTAAAAGGTAAGTAATAATTGGGATTATTTAATGATTGATAGTTACTCACCAAATTAACTTTGAAAGATTTCAAATTATAAGAATTACAAGATTTTGCAAAGCAACTTGCAAAGATACTTGCATTATATAAATTTAAATCTTAACAATGCCCAAGTACTTTTTAAAGGTTAATTAGAATGATTTTCTCTTTTGAAAATAATTTGATCCTTTTATTTCCCTTGCCCTTAACTTCAGCAAAATTCGATTATAGAGAGGTTTATTTTT
This sequence comes from Caerostris extrusa, assembly GCA_021605095.1. Classification (NCBI taxonomy): domain Eukaryota; kingdom Metazoa; phylum Arthropoda; class Arachnida; order Araneae; family Araneidae; genus Caerostris; species Caerostris extrusa. The sequence goes on along the minus strand of BPLR01020472.1, from coordinate 32,272 downwards.
TAATATACATTTTTTTCTCCCATCTATATAAGACCCACCAATATTTCTCTAATAATGCAATTTTATTTTATAGTATTAAGCTTTTTATATTTAAAAAGTAAAACTGCTGACCATTGTAAAACACTTTTTTTTTATCATAAAAGTTTTGTGAAATTTGCTAAAATGTTGAAATGACAGATATTGGGAAATGCTGAAAGAAGTTTTCAACATTTGTTGAAATCATTTTTCTGAAATTCTTTGTCTTTTGATTTATTTCGTCATGTTTAAATCTTAAAAAAAAAATAATAATAATAAAAAAAACATTTTAAAAATCATCCTTTGTTGAAAAATGGTGCTACAGGGAATTAAAATTTTTATTTTATAAACAATTCTTTTATTGTACTATTAAATACATGCAGAAAAAATGCATAAAATATGAACTTTATATAAATCTATTTAATGTTAAAGGTACAAATTTTGAATTGAAAAATTTTGGTTTAATGTATGCAATAAATATTTTAAAATTTTGTTTGTTCTATAATTTGTTTTTATTTGCTATTATGAAATGTATGGAATAATTTGGATTATGATATGTAAATTATTATTATTTACAAAAAAAAAAAAAAAAAAATTCTGTATATTTCTAATTTATTGCAAACTGTCATACTATTAATATTGCTTAAGAGTATTGCAATTGTAATAAATTGCATTAAAAGATTACATACTTAAGTTTCTCATGCATTTATGAATGTATTATAACCAATCTAGCAAGAACACTTGTTCATGCATGTCATGAATTCATGCACATCATATGAAGCATGCCTCATTAAATTTTATTTAAAGCTTATTGAATGCAAGAGAGAATCATAGCCATTTTAACTTTTACAAACAAACTTTCTAACAGCAAACAACAAAATAAAAGAAAAACTTGTTAAAAATTATGTAATTCTATCCGTATGTGTTTATGCAATGTTCTCAAAACAAAAAAATCAATCAAAAAACGACAGATCTATAACTACATTACACTGCGTCGTTAAGATTATATTGCACAACACACACAAAACAGTCTAATGCAGGGAGTTTCCAACCGTTTAGCTTCAACTTAGCTTTAAAATTAAAAATTACTTCAATGTGATATCTTTGCAGTTCATATACAATCCTACATCTCTGCACACTAATTTAATTTTTCATGCTCACATGTTAGTTGAGAACATAAACAACATCAAACATGTTACACACACCAAATACCAAAATATATACATTAAAAAAAGTAATCTTTTAGCAAAACATTGTTAATTTTTAATAACATTAACACAGTGCTATTATGTTGAAGAGTTTTGCAATCTGCATGATCTTACCTTCACAGGGCTACATCCCACAGCTGCATTATTTACACAGCCAGAATCTCTGCAGGTGCAGTTCTTGCACGACAGCATGTGAATCCTGATGTGTATTATTACCATTTACTTTAATCCACTCATTAAACAATGGATTTCAATACACATGAATAAACACACTATTTTTTTAACTTATAAATCTACAAAGCTTCATACTTATTACAAACACAAAATGGAAAACACCTTTCAACATTTGTGATTCACAGTTTGTAATAATTTTTATTTAAAAATGTGTTTTAATATAAATGGCATTTCCTAAATGTAAATATTTATTTTTTACACTATCTTTATTCAACACCATCAGTATCAATATTTCTAAATGGATAAACCCACAAAAATTTCATAAAATAAATCATGTAAATTTCAATTTATAAGAAAATCCATTAAAATATTGAATAATTTTAATAATATTCCATTAAAAATTGTTTAATTTTATTTCCCTTGCCCAGAGCAATAATTATTAATCATTTGGCTATCAACACATGTTAACAACATTATAAGGCTTTCTATATAGGAACAAAACCGTAAAATGTTGGAAATAAACAGCACATGAAATTTGTAAAGTCTAACTATGGATGGTATGTAATGGTTTAAGGTAAAAAACAGATGAATTGTTGATTTGTTAGAGATGCTTGTCAGATAAATGCTGCACAAGGTTGTTTTGAAAAAAAAAAATATATTGTAATGAGCATGGAATTTTTTCATCTAATTTTTCTTATAATATTATGTAATTTTTAAATTTTAATTATTAAAAATGAAAATTCTTCCTAATGCAGTTCCTCCTCTATGATGCTGCTCTTTTGAAACCATCCCAACTTGGCTGCTCTACATTTTCCACATGAACAGCGGTCGGACGATACATTCTTACAAGATGTTAAAAGAAAAACTAATGAAACTGAAAGATGTAAAGGTGTTACTCATTTCTTTAATTTCTGGTAGTAGTTTTTAGAAATATTTTCTTTGAAAATTATCACAAATATGTTTTTTAAACTATGTTAATTGGCTATCATATATATAGTTAGTTATCTCCTTTTTTATAAACATATATGTATCATTTTTTATTACAAATTATAATACTGATACTATTGCATTTTAGGAATGATTACCAATTTGGAGTAAGTATGGCAAGAAAAATACTAATAAGTAGGTACATTCTTTTAAAAGTATGCAGTTTAATATTTTCAAATAAATACTTTGATATGTATTGTGTCTGTATCTCTTGATTTTATTAAACATTTCATAATTTTTGAACACCCAAATTTTGTTTTTGTAAGTTTCCCAAAATGCAAAATTTTAAAATAAATATTTTTAATAATTACTTTTAAAAATATTGATTAAATCTCACTTACAAAATTATTGCTTCAAAAACAAAACTGATTTACATATAAAATCAAATTTAATAAATTAAAATTATTCCTATTACTAAGCCACTTTTAAAAGTTTCAATTCTACTGAATACTTTTTGAACAGTTTTCAAATGAATGTTCTTCAGTATAACAAATGTGTGGAACTTTTTTGCATGTGCTTTGAATTAAAATCCTTCATAACAATTAACAAATTTTCCACAGAGTTGATAAAATAAACAATTGTGTAACACATTTTAAAATGCACACAACTAAACTTTCAATTAAATTACTATATAGCTCATCATATAAAAAATGTATGAAGTTTCATATAATATGCAATAGAACAACCTACAAATACATGAACTTGAATCAAGACTATTACTATAAGCTTTCTTTGAAGAAAAAAAAAAAAATTATAAACTATCATTTTCTAAATTTTTATGTATAATTATTATTCTAATTTAAAGCCAATTATTAATATTTTACAAGCCATTTTTAAGCTTATTTTAAAAATCCTATATAAACAACTAATTAGATTACATTCCAAGGAAGAATAAATAATAACTAATTGATAATCAAATTGATTATCAAAACCTTCATAGTATTCAATGTGAAAAATGAAACACTATTGAAGTTACTGCTTAAATTTGCTTTTATATATATATATTAATATATTAAATAATTTTAAATAAAAGAATGCATTAAATATATCTAAAACAAGTGAATATGTTCTAAAGCAGGGATGTCCAACCATTTAGCTTGGGATACATTTGAAGGGCAGAGGCGTTAAGCAATAGTAATTTGTTAAACAAAAACATAAAAATTGTAAAAAAATTCAAAATAATAATAAATAAATAAATTTAGAAGTACAGTCTGAAAATAAACATGAAAACAAATAAAATATTGTTGTATACTAATTTTTGATCTTTAATGAAAACAGTTTAAAATTGAGAAAATCAAAAAGTTCTTATCACTGAAATAAAAAATATTTAAAATAGTTTTTAAAAAGTTATATAAACATAATGAATGCATAAAAATTTCTTTGTTTAAGAACATTTATGATTTGATGCATTACATTAATGTGGATCATAGGTTGGACAACCCTATTCTAAAAGTATGTACAGTTAAAACTATAAAGTATAAAATTAATATTATCAGCAAGACTAAAAAAAAATAGAACATATATGAATAACAACAAGGTATTAAAAATTCTTATTTTGCTAATTAACTTATTAATGTATCTGAAATAATATAAATGTTTAACATAGAACTTATCATAATAGTGTGAGAAAAAAATCAAAAAATACTTTACTTATAAGAGGTAGGGGAAATAATATTAAACAAACTGATAAAAATATATATCAATGTTTCAAAAAATGTAGAAAAACTTAATTTTTTGATGTTAATGATTTTTTATACCATACTAGATTCGAAGTACTGGGCTCCATGTAGCTAATGGGTTTGACAGTCTTATTTGACAAGTATGGCATGTAATGTATATGTATAGTTAAAATTATAAAATAAAATAAAACGCTTTTTTCTTCAAATACTTATTCAAATGTGTTTTTACCTTCATAAAATGGCTCTTATTCTTATAGTTGAAAATATGAGACGGAACATTCTGTGATTTCTGTGTCACAGTAAAAATGATTGTGTAAAAAAGAATGAAAATGATTTTTAAAGCCATTACATTTTATTTAAAAAAATAATAATAAATAAAAAAAAAGGGATACCACAATTTTAACATTTCAAATGGATAGAAGAAGCCAAATCCATTTTTTGAAGTTTCATTTTGATTTCTTTGAAAAGAAATGCTTTTTTATGAAAATATTTAATGGAACTAATTAAATTTTATTTTAAGGATACACAATTCTATAATGAATTCTTTCATAAATATAGAATTTGAGATGTCTTTTACTTTAATTAATCAATTTCATTTTTAAATATGAAATAAATCTATAAAATCATCAACTTTTATAATTATTAATATCAATAAATTAAGTAATTTTTCTAACTTATAATTTTATTACCACAAATTTGTTAAATATTTACATTTACTCAATACATATACAACAAATAATAAACATAATTATATATAGTTAAACCTGTTTTCTAAATAAAAAAAACGAAAAAAAATTTTTGTGTAAAATAAAAATATTCCATTTATTTTTATAAAACAAATATCTATGCCAGAATCAAATTTAATTCCTGAACTATAAATTTTTAGTTATTAATTAAACAAAATAAAAAAATATTTTTGCTGCCTCATTTTCATTTTTTAACCTACATACATTTGATTAAATTACTACAGATAAGAGCAATTTACAGAGGAATCAGGCAACAGCTGAAATTCCAAAAATAACTCTTTAACATAACGCACAATAATAGGATGTAACGACCATCCATTGATTTAAGATAAAAATCACACATGACATGATCTTTTAGCCCATCTCTAGTTGAAAATGATTCATTTAGGTTGCATGTCAGTGCTAATCATATTAGATATGCAATTTTTATCAATGCAACAGTTCTAGATCAATATATGCATTGAAAAAAATATTATATTACAGAAAAAATTCAATGAAAGCTTTCAATTTTGCTCTAAAAATAAAAATGTATGAGGTGGGCAATAAATCCTAGATAAATAGTTGAAGAGATGACTATTGATTTTTTTTTTTCAAAACATATTTTGGATATATTATTTGCAGTTTGAAGCAAATTTTAACCAACTCAAGAAAATAATAATGATAATATTTATTAGTTAACTTTATTTCCTTCACAGAAAAATATGTTTAAATAGCATACTAAATTTTAATTAAAAATTCATTAGAATAATTATAAATTATTTATTATACTCTAGAATTATTTTAAATAATAATACATACTAGATTCACTTCTAATAGCTAGTATAATGTTAATACATATATTTACTGCAATGTTATAAAAAATAATTGGGTAACTGACCTGATTCTGCATCATCTGTGAATGAGGCGGAGGTTGAGGATGGGGGACGGTTGAGAAGCTGGCTGTTGAGGTGGTGAAGGTCGCATATGAGAATTCTAAGAAGACACATTCTCATGAAAAGTAGTAAAAAACCAAAGAATATAAAGTATATATATTTTCATCATTATAATGAGAACTTATGCAAAGTGGATAACAAAAATGTGTTTATTCCTTATATCACAAACAGCATCATTTAGGATAGTTGCAGTTTGGGTATGACATCCTCATAAAACTCAATGTCTATTCTATTAGTCATGCATTGATGCATTGTACAGAAAAATAATTAAAGTTTTGATCTTATGCTCCTGCAGTAGGTTATAGTGGATATTCCAACATAGTTTTTTATGCATGTTTTGACAAGATACTTGTTCCACAAGTCTTTTGAAATGGCAACCAATAAACAACAATTTTAATTTGTTTTGTTATATATATATATATATATATATATATATATATATATATATATATATATATATATATATATATATATATATATATATATATATATATATATATATATATATATATATTTAAATAGTATTTTGGCACAGAAATAGCTAATATACATTTTTGAACATTTAATTAGTAAAATTCAACTGTATTTTTACTGTTTGTATTTATATATAATTATTTTTATTGAGAATAAAAAACACTTTTTTAATTACTTCCATTGAACAATGAGAACTTGATCCATAAATGATTTTCACAAACTTTTGTTTGTATGTTTACCTACAAACTTTTTGTTTTCAACAAGTACTAACATTGTTTACTCACAGCATAATATGCTTCAAAATGAAGTATATTATACTGACAAATCAAAAAGTTTAAATTTTCTTATTCTTTTAACTGACTTAATATATTTTTCAGTACTTTTGAAGATTTATGTCAAATTCAGGGAAAATTGGTTACAAAATATGTTCTTGAGTCTGAACAAGACATGATAATTTTTACATCAACTTATTAAATTATTCAACTCCACGATCTTGGTGCAGGATTATTATATATTAATTACAATGTAATTACATACAACAATATTTATTTAATATTGGATGTTATTGAAGATTATTTCATATAATCAATAACATTTATGTACAATACCTAATAATACTTTTCGGTTTAAATGCAATTTAACCATACAAAAAAATTGATATAAACGCTACTAATAAAATATTTTTAATTTAGTAACACAATTTAATGCTTAACAGAAAACCTGAATGGCATGAGCAAACCTCATTATCTGATTTCATTTCATCTTCATTAAGATTAGATTTCCTATATAAAAGTTGGCAAATCATTTCACAGCCAAAATGTGATTAACACAAATTTCTAAGAATATAAAGATCTTAGAAATAGTTAAATTATTGAGTAGAGAAAGATACATTTCATTCATAAACAAAAACTAAATCAATATGAGTCATTTTAGTTTCATCGGAATATATATATCATTAATAATATAATATGTATAAATTCATAAAAAATTTTTAATAACACACAACATCAATATAGACTATATCAGTTGTTCTTATTTAAGCTTACAACCTCCTTTCAAATTAAAAAAAAAATTCCAACAAGCCCTACAAGGATATGCAAAAAATATAAGGACTACATTGTAGAAAGACTATAATTTATATATAAATCTAACAAACCATCTATGAAAAAAATATGTGTCAATAATCACAAGAACTAAAAGTTGAACTTAAAAAAGTGACTACATATTAAAAGAAGTTTAAAATTTGCCAAAGTTTGTTTGCAACCCTTTCCAAGTATGCTAATTTATTATTTTTGCTTAGTATACTACGCATGTATTCTATTTTAATTTAGACTTTCCTTTTGTAACATACAATAGCTCTATGATTTTATGTGATTCTGATTTCTATACGTCAAAGAAAACATTTCAAATTTTAAATAAAAAAGATCTAATTTCTAAAAATACGAATAAATTTAGAAGAAAAAATATTTACAGTAGAAAAATAACTTTGGCTTTATTAATCAGTAAAAAAGTCAATAGGTCAAACTATTAATAGTAATGCAAAAATTTGGAATGTTAGTTTAAATAAATGTTTCAATAATTTTTATGAAAACAGACTAACAATTTTTTTTATAAAAGATAACTATGCTTTGATGATTTTACACATTATAAATTCTTAATATTTATTCATCATAAATTCTTAAAATATCAATATTTATGAAAGAATAAACTAAAACATTATAAGGAAGAAATTCATAATTTTCTTAAAATAATTAATAAAAACGTAACTGCAATTTTTTTCAAAAAATAATACAAATATTACAAGTTAAAAAACTTAATTTCAATACTTATTATTAACTTAATACTTATATACTTTAATTCAAAATGATGAATCATGAAGTTTCATAAACTTGAATAAGATAAAAAATCAAAATGTATTTATATCTTTTACAGTACTTGAAATTTTTAAATGTATTTAAAATATTTATGATTAATTATTCTACAATAATTATATTTTTTACAATAAACACAGATGCTAAGGCTGTACAATTATACAGATGTGTGAATCTACAGATATTCACACCACAAACTCACATGAATCTACTGATTAAATAAAAAATTAAAATTGATTACTGAAAATGAATCTTAATCTTATTTTTAATAAAAAAATCAAAAGACAATTTTATTTTACCATGGAACTCAAAGCTTTCACTCTAAAATTTGTTTGAAATAAGAAGCATACATTAAAAAACAATTTTTTAATTTAAAAATGGAGAGTATTATTCAAAGTATTTATACTTGACAATATGAATTAGAAATTATATTAAGTTTCCCTAAGTATTTAATTAATATTAAAGAAATTAACAGTAATAATAGATTTTCATAATATATTTTAGTACTTATCATGTGTGAACATTCAAGAACGGATGAATAAACTCAGGAAAATGCCAATGTTTAAAAATGCAAGAGATATATGAAACAATTGATTGGAATACTACATGAATGGCCAAATTCAATAGCCACATGAATATAGCAATATTGAATATATTAAGAACTTCAAGAATGAATTGTTCAAGAATCTCTAAAAAAAGAATATACAAAAAGTAAGATAAATATAGTTGTGAATGAAGAATGAAGTATTCCAAATTCTACAAAAACGTTATCACATTCAATAGCCTAAAGAGTATATCAAAGATTTATATTTTTAGTCGTAAATGAAGAATAAAAGTATTCTAAATTCTACGAGCATTATCACATACAATACCCAAAAGAATATATCAAAGTTTGAATATTCTAGACATAAATGAAGAATGAAGTATTCCAAATTTTACAAGAATTGTTATCACATTCACTAGCCAAGTGAATATATCAAAAGTTTTGAAAATTCTAGGCATAAATGAAGAATGAAGTATTCCCAATTCCCTTCAAATATAATATTCTTATTATATTTGGAAAGGATATTATATACAGCTCAATAGGCATGGGAAAATGCCAAAAGTGATAAATATAAAACTTCAAAAGAAGTAATTGATCAAAGCACTACGAGTACTTATAGTCATTGGATATATCAATGTTTAAAATCCCAACCCAAAACATGAAAAGTGACTCAAAACCATACTACAAAACACTTCAAACAAAGCCAAATTCTCAGAAAAATTCCTGAGGATTAACGTTATCAATAATTATTTCAAGAGTTAAGGGGCCCAAACTACCACTTTTCCGCAAAATTTGCAAATTTGGAACGGGCTTTTATTTGCTTGCTGCACTTTTGGGTTGCGCCACGATCCCTAACCAAGACAACATCATGTTCACACATGATAAAAAATGCCGTATTTTAAGGACAAAGATACTGTTTGTTATGCATTCAATCTTATTAATAAATTAGTTTCTATAAGATCTTTCACTATGCATCAAGATAACTTTTGATAAACCTTAAGTACTGAGAAAGTATCTCGATACTGACTTGTTACTAAACCAACAATTTTCTCAGCTACCAGTTATAATATTGACAGATACAATTGAATTGCTTCTTAAAATTTTTAACATTAATTAATAATTTTTTAAAATATAAAAATTATTCTTTATAAAAGAGTCAGATATTTTTAACAGACTTCTGATTTCATTACTTTCAATCTGCACCTCTGACTTTAAGGTCTAACTATAATAAATATCAATAAACAATTAATGAAAAAATTAATGTATTTAGATTTTTTTTTTTTTTTTCCTGCAATTTTTAAGTAATGTAAGACATTCTGAAGGAATTTTCATTAAAAATTAAAACTCTAACATACTACAAAATCACAAAAATGAAACCCACTCATTTCATAGGATATAAATTGCAAAAAAAAATCTAGAATATTGAACATAAAATGGAAGGTATTTTATAATTAATGGAACATACTGTAATTAAAATTCAAATGATAGCTTGAGAGGCTTTGTATATCAAAGGCTTTTAAAAAATATTCTTAACTCTACCCTGCTAATTACCATAGAATCAAACCTGTTTTTGTTCTACACATAATGCACATTTTTGCACCACATAAAAAAAAATATCTTAAAAACTACATAAGTAGTTATGAAATATTGTTTGCAACACATTTTATAAACATATAGAAAAAAATAATAAAATAAAAAGTTTCATATAGAAAATAAATAAATTCAAAACCTCACAACATAGCATTGTCTCACCGCTAATAACATTCATAGTGATGGAATGATATATCAGGTGACCATTTGTTAAATTTAATTGTCATGTTATTTTCACAGCCATCTATTATTTTCCTATTGTATTATTTTTTAATTAATTTTTATGCATGATGTACATTTGATGAAAATGTTTTTATATGCCACATAAAAAGGACTGCATAAAAACAGATTAGACTGTATAGTTAAATTTAAGAAAAAAAATTTAAATATATAACTAAAAAAAGTACACTTTCCATATAGATAAAATATGAACGTGTCTTTATTTTTAAAACATTTTCATAATTTCAAAAGTTACTTACTGGAAAGAAAGCCTGGTGGCATGGGTCCTCCAGGCATTCCATCATTGGGTGGCATCTGACCAAGAGGACTGGGAGCTGTTGGGTTCTATAATAATTGATTTGTACTCATTAGTGTCAATAGAGTCAAGTCAGGAAAACCAATAACAATTTAATGCCATTATAAGTAAAATGAATGTGAAATTTATTCATTGTAAAAATTATTACATTAAATAAATGTGTGTAAGCTAAATGTAATAAAAGATGGAATCAATTAATAATAATTCTCAATGACATAGTTAAAAAAAATAATTATGAATGTGAATGAGCACAGATATAAAAAATAAGATATTCAAAAATTATTTCTGTATAAAATTTTTAGCATCAAACACACAAATATAATTAAATGTAATAGAAGTGTCTATACTAGAACAAGTAAAACTATTAAGTTTTAATTATAAGTTTATATGTTTTTATGTTATTATGATTATATGTTTTCAAGTTACTGACTAATGAAAGTGGTAAATTGTATCAGATTCAGTATTATCCAGAGCTGAATTGTCATACCTAATTACAAAAAAATGAATGGGAAGGAACAAAGTCATGGCAGAACATGAAAACTGCTTTAAATTTATTCATGGGAAATAATCATACAGCAAGTCAACTGATAGAAGAACAGCCACTAATCACATGTAAATCTAACATTTTTTAAGTGATATTTGTAAAACAAATGCAATATAGTGCATCCCTTTAATCAGAAACCGTAAAAACTGTCTTCAATGCAATAAACTAGCAATCATGTTTGTCATACAATTGAATAATGAAAGTAATATTTTTCATATCAGATAGAGATCAGCTGCTTAGAAAATCATATTTGTATTTTGTATATAAAATATACTCTCTTTAATCTGGCATGTTTGTGGCAATAGCAATGCCAGATTATCGATTTTGCTGGATTATCAAGCATCTATTAAGTTACAAATACCAAAGATAAAAGCAATCTAGAAAAATGTAAGTAAATAAAACAAGTGCATATTGAATGTGTTAACGAACATTGTGAATCTGTATAGACAATTTAAATATATGGCGAAGTATTTTGTCATTCTAGTAAACACAAAATCAAAAATTCCTACATTGAACATTTATCCAACTGAATATTCATGTAATGATAACGTTATCACGTTCAATAACCAAAAAAGAATATATCAAAGTTTGAAAATTCTAGACATAAATGAAGAATGAAATATTTCCAATTCTACAAGAAACACTATGACATTCATTATTCAAGTGAATATATCAAAGTTTTAATATTCTAGACATAAATGAAGAATGAAGTATTCCAAATTTTACAAAAATCACTATTACTTTCAATAGCCAGAGAATATATCAAAGTTTGAAAATTCTAGGCATAAATGAAGAAGGAAGTATTCCAAATATAATAAGAAGCACTATACAGCTCAATAGGCATGGGAAAATGCCAAAAGTGATAAATATGAAACTTCAAGTAGAAGGAATTGATCAACACACTACGAGTACTTATAGCCATTGGATATACAAATGTTTAAAATCCCAAGCCAAAACGTGAAAAGTGCTTCAAACCATACTACAAAACACTTCAAGCAAAAGCCAAATTCTCTAGAAAATTCCTGAGGATTAATCATTTCAAGAGTTAAGGGGCCAAACTACCATTTTCCCACTAAAATTTGAAAGTTTGGAATGGAGTTTTATTTGCTTGCTGCACTTTTTTTGATTGGGCCATGAGCCTTTAACCAGGTCAACATCATGTTCACACATGATAAAAAAACCATGAGTTTGCTTTATTATTTAAATAAGAATTTGATATCATGTTGCTTTCATGATTCAGATCGCCCCCAGGAAAAAAAAAAAACACATACACACACAAATTTATGAGTTATAATAATTGGTGAAACACTGAGCAAAAAAGGCAAGCAGCAGAACTGTATCACAACCTGCTGGTCAAAGTCGATAGGCATCCAAATCTGCATAAGAGCATTTGAAGGAGAACAGCTTGATCGATGCCGGACTATAGAGTGCCAAACCACTGAATGAGGGATTCAAGAACAAATACTGTATTTGTTGTTCCTTCACTTAATTTTTTTTATTTTTATTTGTTACTGCTATTGAAGGGTTCCCCAAATGCAGCTAGCAAATACTTAAGACTGTCTTTTATGCCATAAGGGCTGCACCAACGTTACTCACCTAGGACTACACAGGCATGTGTAATTTGAAGATAAGCTACGGATGCGGAGTAACAATGCCCCTGCAACACTCTACAATCCTATTAGATTGGGGCTTACGGTTTAAACAGGATTTCGAACCACTACAAACAACCATGGCACCACCGGGACTCAGAATCAGTAACCTGTGGTGCCGAGTACCACAGCACTAGCTATTCTTGAAGTAGATATTCAGTTTTTAAAGACAAAAATATAACTGGTTAGTATGCCCACTAAAACCATTAGCCTTTTCTACATTTCAACTAGAAATATACACTGATTGATAGTGCATTTACTATATATTAAATATTCAATAATATGAATAATTAATAATACATTAATATATAATTAAAAATTATTAAATATATAATTAATAATATATAATTATTTAATAGTATGAATAATTAATAATAGTATTTTAGTAAAGAAAAAACATCCTACAATACTATGTATGTCATACTTCAATGAGTTAAAGCAAATGGATCAATGTAAAAATCAAATGTTTTATGTATAAAGCTCAAATCGAATGCAGATGGCATAAGGCATAATTTCATTAAAAAAAAAAAAAGGAAAAGGAAATAGCACTTTTGTGAATATAGAAGATATATGCATTGCTCATTATACATTTTTTGGAACCTTCATCATAAAATACCATTAAAAAATAGCAATTTAGAAATAAACCTCTAAATATAATATTTTAATGGGTCCAAAAAGAGAAAGTAAATTCACAAAAAATTGTGTATTTTACTTACATGTGCAATTCCATTTACTGCATAACCGGAATTAACAAAAAAGCCCTGAAAAAAAAATTATAATGTGACTGGATTCCAATGAAATAAAATAAATATTTTCTTAAAAAATTATTTTCACCATTTATTAATTTACATTCAATTTTCCATTAATCCTTTTGCTTCCAACACATTACATTTCATACATTGTAATGGATTATATATAATGAAAAGAATTTTTATTTATATTTTTATTAATTAGTACACTATTATATATTGTGTTTCTAGTACTAAGGGATTTAAAACTTTTGAATTATTGAGCACAAGAGAAACTTTGTTACACAATTGAATAAAATATTTTAATAAAATTGATTGCTTTACCAAAAAAAGTTTTAAATATTATATATCGCACGGTTTCAGTTGAAGTATGAAGTCATTAATTTCTATGAATAAAAGGAATGATTTTTACAACCTACTACACTTAAAATGCAGATTAAATTGACAACTAACACAAGGAGGGGGATATTTTTCTGAATATAATTTTATGATTACTGTACTATAGACAAAGAATAGAACTTTGTCAATATTTTTGACATTTATTTTGAACTTTTGTTGAAAAAAAAAAAAAAAAGGGAGGTTCAGAAAGGATTAAACTTTTTTTTTTTTTGCAAATATAATGCCTAACATGAGAGTTGTTTTTATGACATCTTAAAAAACATACATTTATTTTAAAATTAAGAATTTCATTAAAAAAATTTAAATTGATAATTCAGTCATACATTATATAAACATAATTTACTAAAAGATACTAGTATTAAATTTTATACCCAAGACTTGCATTTAAAAGATATAAAAAGTAATATACTTCATTTTTAAAAATAATTAATTAGAATATTAATACAATGACTGAATTTTAAAAATTCTTTTTAACTTTAAATAAAATTTTTAAACAGCAATCGTGAAATTTGTAACGGTATTATTTTCAAAATTTCAGAAAATGTTTTCATTAAAAATTCATTTTATTGATATAATAATTTTCAAAACTATATTTCTAAAGATATCTCTTTTTCCCTTAAAAAAAAAAAAAAAAAATAGCTTTCCTCACAAGACTATTAACATATTATTTTTAAGTAAAAACATCTGTGTGTCAAGGGAATTTCTAATATGAAATTGTAAAAAATTTTTTAAATAAATCATTTTTTAGGTGATTTAATAAAATTGAATCAAAATATTATGTTTATTATTATGAATGAGTTACATGGCTTTGGTTTACTAGCTGATCGTGATTACTACTATAATAAATAATTAAACATAAAATAAACTATATTCAGGTTAAAGAATTAAATATATGCTTTAAATACCAAAATACATCTTTAAATAAGTCAATAAATCAAATCTTAGATTAAAAAAAAAGATTGAATCTGAAAAATAATTACTTACATAATCATGAAATGCTTTGGCTTCACTTGAATGTTCACAAGTTTCTCTTCTTTCAGGAGCTGCAATACAAATCCCAGAAAACACTGAAAATTTTTAATATTTAGTAAAATAATTTTTTTTGTTTTATCATATGCTCATTCATTTTACAAATAAAACTAATTATAAACACTGTACTTACCACCAGAAATGAAAAAAATCAGATAACAAGATATTAAAATAGAACCTGCTTTGTAAGTTATAATTAGGCATATTTTAAAAATTATTAAAATCACTTATTCTAAAAGAAGTCTTTCTTTGTGGATCAAAAGTCTTGGAAGTCGTACCGATGTCTAAAATTAAACATTGCTTATCACACCATGAAGCCAATTAGTTCTTGTAAAATTTATTTGTTGTACATTATTACCTGTTCTCACTTTTCAAAGTTTTGTTGGAAAACAATGCCCATGTAAAATAATAATAATAATAATTTTTCATCAAGCTAAATAACCTTTTTCTATTCCTTTGCAATCTAAGGAGCCTAAGTACAGGACAATTAGAAAAAACTTTCTTGATATAAGAGTCCCTAGCTTTCATACCATTCACAGAAACTGAATGGAATTTTGGTTTAACTTTTTGAGGTCAAGAATCATATGATAAACAGTTATGGTTGCAGTGACAGAATTTCTACAATTTCAAATGGCAACACCTTTTTTTTATTGGAATATGATCTCCATAAATAGCGTTGAAACAGTACCACGAAAAACATTGATGTTGGACAGACTAAGAAGAAAAGTGAAAACAACCAATAATTAAGAGATGCAACAGAAAGCAAGACATTTATATGTGTTTCACAAATTTTTCATGATTTCCTTCACATACGATGACACATTGCAGCTGGCAGATGGTGTATAGCACTGAAGCGCATAACATAGTAAAAGGAATCAGGTGAACCTGACATCTGATTGCATCTTTCAAATAAGACGCAGTTTGAGGATTAAATGCATACACTTTTGATTTCAGGTATCCCCACAGCCAGAAATCCCTTGAGTGTGATTGGGGGATCTTGGCATCCTCAGGAACATGAAATGGAGGGAGATAAATGTGCCACAAAATTGTTACATTCAGAAAAGTTTGACCGAAGACCATCTGCGCCATCTTGCATCAACACAATGCCAGATTGAGCATTTTGATGTAGGGATTACCTGAAACCTGAACATTTAATCTGCAAACTGTATCTGATTTGAAAGATGACATCAGGCGTCATGTTCAACAGATTCCTCTTGCTATGGTACATGTGGCAGTGCTATACACCTTTTGCCGCATTCAAAATGTCATCATATGTGAAGGAGGTACACATGGAAATTTTATGAAAACATAAAATATTTTGATTACTGTCATTCCTTTGTAATTATGGGTTTTCATTTTTCTTCTTAGTCTGTCTAGTGCCTGCAATATTCATGCAATAGGTAATGTTTCAACACTATTAATGGTTTCTCACTATGGAAATCACATTCTAATAAAAAAAAGGAGTAGCCGTTTGAAATTTTGAAACTGTGTCACTGTAACCGCAACTATTAGAGTTTAATAGTTGTTTTTCATATGATTCTAGAGAACATACCTCAGAATGCCTTAAACCCAAATTTCACTCAGTTTCTGCATATTGTATGAAAGCTTGGTACTAGTATACTGATGCTTACAATGAGCATATAAAAAAAGGTACAATTTAATCATAAAGATGCTATATTTGTAATACATTAATTCCTTTTTTTTTTCTTGATAATAGAATAGCTTCTATAAGATCTTTCCTTTGTTGATACAAAATAGCTCTTTATAAACTTCAGTTATGAGAAAATCTTGTTTGCTGTTCAAGTAATAAATTGACGTTGCCACTGGTTGGCCTTTTCATTTAATTTTAACATTAATTCCTAGAATTTTGGAAAAATGAAAATTTCATAATAGAGTCAGGGGTTAGTGTTTTAAAACCGACTCCTTCAAAAATGCTCGACTCAACTTCCACCACTAGCTATAATAAATTACTCAAAACAAATTGTTACAGTACTATGAGAATCACAATCACAAAAGAAAAAAGAGAAAAACAACCATATAAAATAATAAATTTATATTTCTTTTTTTTAAAGTATATTGTTTATAAAAAAATGTACCAATAAAAATTCAATATGTAATATACTTTTATTTCATATGAATTCCATAATTTTTAATAAGTATAAATTATTCAAATGACAAGGTTAAACAGTGATTTTTTTTTTTTTATTCCTTGCACAATGCATTGGACTTTTTCAATTTTTTTTATATAAATTTCAAATTTGAAAGTGATCATAACCAGTAAGAAATTTTTATATTTTAAATTTTGGTAATAAAAAATTATTTCGATGAAATTTTTTTTTTATATTTAATGAAACAATCAAAGAAGGACAATAATATAGTACTCAATAAAAGTAATGCAATGGCTGAGTCATAGTAATTTATACACAAAATGAATAGTTTTTGAACACCATTTCAACTTTGATGTTGTGATTTTGAACCACCTTAACATTTGATTCCATATATTCAATAGATAAAAGGATTAATTCCAAAAAAAAAAAAAAAACTGCATTTCATTGCATGTCATATTAGGCAATGGGAAAAAACTTAAAACTTTGATCCATATCGCATTGTTTTGGAACCCTTACTAATTTTTTTCTCTTTAATGTTCACAAAATAAGATTATACATAATAGAAGTTAAATTACAAAACTATATTTAATTTTTAATTTAGAAAAGTATTACACAAAAAATTAGTAAAAATACAAATCACAGTAAAGTATTTAAAAATTTGAGTTGATACATATACAACAATAAAGCAGCATATAAATAAATAGAAATTATATGCATGAGTAAATTATTGTATTATAACATTAAACAACCTCTGGACATTTAGCCATATATATCACAATCTATAGTAAAAATTAATGCACTTACCACCACCAGGAGTGTAAAAACCTGGAGGTTCACCTAACGTAATATTTTTTCCCATCGTATCTATAAAAAAAAAAAATAAAATAGTTATTAAAAGACAAAATTGAGTATTAAAATTTTCTAATGATATAATATTCTCTTAATAACATAATACATTTGAAAAAGGCACACAGGAGATATTTAAGATAAAAGTAACACTAATAAATAAAAATAATAATTATACAATTATGAAGTATATATCTAATCTCAGCTAAAACTTCATACTTATCACCTAAGAGAGTATAACATGATCAAAAATTTAATTAAATGGTGCTTGGATATCAAAGGATTAATTTCAAAGCCTGGTTTGATGAGTATATTTTTAACGGAGAAAACATAGTGCATTGCTATGATATGGCTTTTTGAAAATATTATTAAATTCTAAATTTTTAACAGTACTCTTTAATAAAGAAGATGGAGATAGGTCAGCATATCCTCAGAATACCAACAGTGGCCTCCGCATGCTCATCAAGTGAGAAGATAATGAGGAAGACCCAAAATGATAATGAAAGAAACCAGGCATAGTAGGTGGACGAGCAGGTTAAGAACAAAAAGGGATAGGATGAGGGAATATAATTATTCATTTATAAATTTAAAAATTTTTTCAAAATTGTAACAATTAAATACTAATATTTCAATTCCTATTTATTAAAATATGAATAGAGAAAACAAAATTATGAAATATAAAAAACTATGGGTATGATAAATTTTAGAAAAAAATATATGCTATTTTTAACAAACAATTACGCACAGAACAGTTCTAATATTCATCACTGCATTGGGGATTAATAAAAGTGATATAATTTTAGTTAACACCTAGAAAAATATAAAGCAGTATAATATTCATTCAAATTCTGTATGAATTTTAAAGGAATGAAATAGCTTTTATTTTTAAGCCTCCTTCACACTAAGGCATAATGAGGCAAAGAGTAAAGCATCAACCAATTAAAAGCATCAATGACCAAAATGATTTTTCGAAGTTGACCAACTTTTAACTCTCAAAAGCTTGATGCGTCATGTGACTTGGATTGAGCCTATAAGGATTAGAAGAGTAACTGATACTTCACTCGACGTAAAGTAATTTCTAATACTTTGATGTGAATGAGTCAAAAGCATTTTTTCTCTGTTGCTTGAGGTTTCAGATTCGAATCCTGGCAGTGACATGGATGTTTTTGAGTGGTTCGAATCCACATTAAACTGTAGGTCCTCAATCTGATTAATCTAAAGTGTCCACAAAATGACTGTAGAGTGACAAGCCAAACAAAAACGAAATCTCTGTCGATTGATACTTCGCCAACACCTTATGTGAAAGAGTTCAGTTAGGTATTGTGTTAGTTCAGTCTAGCCAACAAAATTAGAAAGAGTTAATATTTAAGTATATTAACCCTTGTTAAGCAACCACCTTCATACTTGAATATAAAATCCTATAGGTAAGTTTTTTTTTTTTTAAATAAACATATAGTACACATATTAAATCACCATAATGCTTTTTATGGCCTCCATTGAGTACAAAAATGATAGTGATGGTGATTTTTGTTCACTTGATCAAGATCAAGTGAACAAGAAATCACAATACAGACGCCACTGCTTTATTATGTTTAATCAAGTATTATCAATTTAAGAGAAAACATAAATTTTCACTAAATATAGAAAATGAATACAATTTTATTTATCAGAAAATGTTTCTAAAAATTTAACTATAAAGCAAATTAAAGAAAAACTTTCATGGAAACATTCCAATTTTGTTTACTGAATTGATTAAACTGCAAAAATATGAAAATTATAATATTATTTTAATAGAGAATATTCATAAAATCAAAATTTTAATATAAAAAAAGTTTGCATACCTCTGATAAGAATGTTTGTGCAGCCTTTTGAGCTCCAACGTGCAGTAAGTATTCATAAACATAAAGAGCAAGTCTGTTGAAATAAAAATTGGACAAAGCATAAAATAAGTTAAGGTTCTTATAGAAAATTAAAAAAACATATTATTTAGCATATTATAAATATTGCAATAAGGGTGTAGATCGTGATTTTAAAATTATCTAAGTAGTCTAAAAAAACTAACTATTAATTATCTAACAAGTCTAAAAAACATTTATGGTATATTTTAAGTGAGATGACATTAAATCAATTCAAATTTTATTTAAATGTTTTTATTCTATAATATGAAAAAGATCACTTTTGCAAAAATGTTTATCAGGATTTGCAAAAATTTAAAATCTCCACAACGCACAATTTTTTTAAAAAAAAAAATTTTATATTCATTATAAAAAATAGCGATACTTTTACATCCCATCATGCTACCATCCATTTAATATGTGAAACCTATAGATTCATTACCTGAAATAGTATGCAAGTGAATGATAGATTTGATGGCACTAAAGTCAAATTTGTCTTTTTTATTGTATAAATAAACAAAATGGCAAAAATCCTCAATTTGTAGACAATAACTTAACATGATTTTTTAAAATGAAGTTTGCATTATAATCTGATGCTCTGTATCACCTTAAATGTCGTCAAATTACAATATAGAAATCCCAGTTTATACCACTATCTTCAAAATAATAAAAACTTCTCAATCTAACAGATTATGAGAGATTTATAACAGCTTTTTATTATTAAGTATTTTCTGCTGGATTAGAAAATGTCAACAAAGCCATCATGTTGCATATTAAATATAATAGACATATTAATATGAAAAGTCAAATAAAAAAAAAGGTATTGCTATAGGTTGTTCAAAGCCTGATTGAAGCATAACTTTTAAAAAAAAAGAGGAAGTGGAGAAAAACCCATTTCAGGAAATGTTGGTACATAACTAACAATTGATTTGTATTGTTGTATATTAACAATTGTTAAAAATTTAAATAATGATAAAAATTTATTTATTATCTTAATGGTTAGAATTAAAAATGAGCATCTCACCAGATTTAAATTACTGGCAATATAGGCTACTAGCACACATAACCAAGCTTCGCTGGTTACAATTAAGTTATTAACTCTTCGAAATGTTTGAATTCAAGATAAAATACTTATGTTTATTTTATTTTTAATAACATCATTTTAACTAGCAAAAATTACAATTGGGGAATGAAGGAATATTCTTTTTTTAGCACCACAGAATATTTTATTACTTCTTTAGCTTAGCATAGTCAGTTTTTTGAGCTTCATGCTGAGAAAGGCTCTTTCTCTCTAAATTATACATAAAATTTTTAAAAATTATGCACGAAAAAAAATATTTTTTCAGAATTTTATCCCGTAATTTTAAATTAAAAAGTTTATTTTTAATTAAAAGTAGTTTAAAAACAATGAAAATATACATAAAAGTACAGATACATCTCCTGCAATGAGGTATCGAAACTACTGAGATTGATCAGCTATTATCTGGACAAAGCTTAGATGTACGATGTTATAGTTTTTCTCATATAACATAGGAATCAATAAAAATTAAAAAATGAATTCAAATAAATCACACTCATAAGCAAATCAATCCCAAATAATTAAAAAAAATTGACAGAATGCATTAAATATTTTTTCATTGATTTATTCTGTTTAACAGAATAAATGTTTTCAGGTTTAAAAACTCTAATTTTGCACATCACCATGATTATATTTTGGTTTATGACAATGAAATTTTCCTAATACAGTAAAACTCTTTAAGTCGAACCTCAATAATTCGAAAAACCTCCAAAACTCGAAAATTTTTTTGTTCCTTTCCCTTCAAGCCCAAAACCTCCATTGCTCGAAATTTCGACCCTCTATATATAAAAATAATTAGTCAATCCCCACAAGCCATTTTGGTATATATTTACCCTCCGTAACTTGAAAAAAAAAAAAAAAATTGGGCCTCTGTATCTTGAGAACATTAGCAATGTTTGATTTTACAACCTTTACAATTTGATACCTTTAAGATTGTTTCGAAATATTTTGATTTTTTATTGTAGTACACAATATAACTTTTAAGTTGCAAACAAACATATTTATTACCTGTGTAACTTGAATTTTTATTTATTTTAACTCTCTAACTCAAAATAAGTTAGAAAGAATCTAAACCTCTACAAGTCGAATATTTCCTTACAAAAATCCGCGTAAGTCGAAAACTCTATAACTCGACTATTTGCCGCCTCCTTGAAGTTCGACTTACAGAGGTTCTACTGTAATATTAATCTATCAAATAAATTTTTACAGTTTTATTTTTAACTAATTGATGTTTCTTTCTTTTTTTTTTTTTTTATATATCTTGTATTATATATCGCTCATATTATAAAGGAAGAAACTTACGACATTATGCTTTTTTTTTTTTACTTGCAAATATGCTTAAGTAATTTTTTTAGAATTCATTAGCATATCCATTAAAATGTAGTCATTTTTTAAAATTTTTGAAGTTCTTGAAAAATCTAACTTATTATATTTAAATGTAACACAAAAGATAAGATTTCTATATATACTTGACTATCTGAATTTATTTTCCTTCATTCATATTTCTTAATAACTATAATTAAATAATTCCATGAATTTTGCAGACAGCAATAATTTTTTTTCAATATAAGGAAATAGTAAACAATAATAATGCCCTTTTGCTAATCTTATTTATTTTCAATAAATATAATTTTGTGAAGGGCATTTTTCTAAAAATATGTATTATTCATGAATAAAATAAATTCATGTCAGAAATTATAAAATGCTCTTTTTTAACTATTTCTTGATTCCATTTTGAATTTGGCATTGAAAATTAAAAAAAATTATAAGCTTTATTTGACATATGAAATGGTAATTGTTAACGTCACTAACAATATAAATGAACAGTTATACCAATTAAAAATTCTTGAAAAGTGATTTCTTACAGAACCCAATATTTTCAAAATTTTATTTAACATGGGACGAGTAAGTAGACTTTTTTTATATAGCTTTCAAAGCGTGAAAAAAATTTAATTCAGCATAACAGCGTGCTTTCAGAAAATTAATTCATATTAAGTTCCAATCCAAGAATAGAGATACATTAGTTTACGATTAAAAGTTTCGTAAATTATACGAAATTGATGAAAGTATTTTGAAATCATGATTAGCTGCATTTCAACTTTCAGTACATCTATAGTCACAAATAAATATAAAAATTAAAAAAAAATTAAAATCATCGACACAATCATAGAAATTTATACTTGAGTTCACGTAAAAAAAAAAAACTTTATAATACAATTTCAACTTAATATTGGACATATTGAAACAATATCACACTAAAATTATTAAATAGTATCAAAGAAGTGTAGTAAATATAAAGAAAAAACTTACTTTTCTCTCGCTTGAGCATCTGACGGTACCGTTGAGCCTTTGCCTTTAGCATACATGCTGTAAGTATATAACAATTGTATCGGAGTCAACACATATAGAGCATTGCCAAGTAAGTTTCCATGGAAACATCAATTCGTGTTCTTAAATACAACAGATTTTTCGATACTTTTATCACATTAAATTCAGTTTTACTTGAGTGTAAAAGTGACTGTACGTCATCGTTAAAAAACAACTTGATGTGCAGCTTAATCACGGCGGACACAACCACAACAAAGTATCACCTATTTATCTCGAATACAATGAAATCAGAAAATCACTGAAGTAATTAACTGTAATAGAAAGATACCGGTTTTGTAAATATTTACAAAAAAAATTACGCTGTGTTTTGACCAAATCACCACAATGTTTCGATTGAGAATGGCGTCTTTTGGCCAAAAATTGGGTTGCCATTCATGTTTAAAAACCGAAGAAACTATTGAAGGTAATGTTTTCAAAATGTCACTCAATCTCTTTGACTGATTACTTTGTCGGTTATTAATTTTACACAATTTTTAGCATATTTAAAGAATATTACTTTCAGACCCCAAAACAACAATATTAATAATAAACCTCTATGAGCTTTAAGTTGATAAATAAACTCATAATTCAATCGTGCAAATTTTTGTAAAAAAAAAAAAAAATTATATATATGGTTTCATTAAGTGTTAAAAAAAGAAATAGACCACCATGATGAGAGATGGTAAACAATAAATATCAAGTGAAATCTTTCCATGTACCCCATAATATCATAAAAACTTAATTTTAAATAGATTTATACAATAGATTTAAGAATAAAATTCAATAATAAAAACCAAACATAATTTTAACAAGAGACTAGAGTAAACTAAAAACAAAAGTATTTCTCAAATTCTTACAGAACAATGTTTTCCTGATATAACATTATACTTTGTTTCTAAAGAGCTTTAAACTTGCTCTCTTATTCTGACCTAATATTCTTCAATAATTCCCTTTGGAAGCCAATGGAAAGAAAGAAGTCCTTAAGGGCCCTTGTTCGTTTTTTTTTCCCATTCTTAATAGTATGAGTATTAACGCTACTGAACATTTTAACCATGTCTGATTATGAGTCAAAATTCCTTATGGGTAGTCTATCTTTAAATTATTTCTGTGTATATATTGCATCTTGAGTTAAAGACTAAATGAGCAGAGTATGTATATATATATATTTCCTGCAAGTATAGCAAATACAAGAACACAACAAACCGATTTTCCCGCCCCTCTTTTCACAATAAAATTTTCTTCTCACATTAACGTCTAAATTTGAAGTTACATATTTTGACTGTGTTTTATGGTCAACAAAAAAGAAAATCTGTTAAAATTAAAGATGGGAAAAGTTAATATTGATTAACCGTGTTAACCATTAAAGAAAATATTAATTAATTGTTAATTTTAATGTGCCTTAATTTTGTTATCTGTAGATTATATTATATTATATTCAACAGACCATAATTATGAATTGGAGAGAGTAGAATGCGTTTATAGGGAGCCTTTTAATAGAAAAGATTTGTTAAATTATAATATATTTTCTATGTACAGTTATTTTTTTATGTACAATTAAAATTGTAATTCTGTTTACGGGACAAACACAATTAATCAATACATGGAATACATAAGTGATATACTAGGTTCCCCCCAGTGTTAGTGAAATAAAAAGAAAATCCCTAAATTTTGCTTTCAAATCCTACTGCAATCGAGGAATAGCCAAGGATGATTTTTTCATGACAGAAAACCACCCTGAAATTCACCAAAGGTCAGCAAAACTCTAAAATTCAAATAAGTTCGGAAAAAATTTTGTTGTTTTTTATTATGGCTTGTCACATTTATTAATATTAGAATTCAATTCATTCTCAAAAATTTGTTTAATAAAAATACAAATCAGTGCTATAACTCGAAGAAATAAATTTTTTTCGGATCAGAAAATTAAATTTATAATAAAATATACCTTATAAATTTTAATGTAACCAAAAACTTTTAAAAACAGTACACTTCAAAAGACTAAAGAATAATAATTTAGTAATTTTTAACAGAAAAAAAGAGAATTTTCCTGTTGAACAGAAAAGTAATAGAATTTTCTTTCTATCAAAAATAAAATTTTATTGCAATCTACCAATGCATTTGACAGTTATGAACAATGAATAATAAAAATACATTAATTTAATTCAATTAAATAGCGTTACAAATAGATATATTGTTCGAATTACAGTAAACAGACCAACTTAAAGAACTTCTTCAGCTACAAAAATTGAAAATTTATTGCCCTAAATTATTTTTATTGTTATTCAATTCCTGCTATTAGTTCACACTCTCCCTATATATATCTTGTTCAAATTTTCAATAATTAATAAAATACTTTTTATTCATCCACTCAAGTTCAAATACATTTTTGATCTTATAGTGAATGACACTTGATGTTAATACAGTTTTGTCAAATATTAATTCACTAATTGATTAATTAATTAAAATTTTTTAGATTTAAGTTGCACCAATAGATGGCGCCAGATGTAAGAGGAAAATTTCAACTTAAGAAGTAGGAATTGACTTTAAATTTTTTTTTGTATTACTTGTTTTTTAATTATTTTTGAAATTTGAAATAAACTACTTTGATGGATTTCTTTTTTGGTTTCATTTAGTGGTGATTGCCATGAATTTGTATATGAGTCGCTCTCATAGTTGTGATTTTACCGCTGCATGTACTCTGTAATTATTATCATATTAAGCATTTATTTATTATTTATTTTTTAAGAAAAAAACACTTACACGGTGGTAATTTGACAAACTACTCAAAATTAAGAGCATTCAATATCCGAATTCTAAAGCAAAATTGTATTAATAATTTGCAGGCTTCGATGAATTCCCAACAATACATTTCGAACCTGCAATACATACATTCAATATATATATATATATATATATATATATATATATATATATATATATATAAGAAGTTTAGTATTTTTAATTTCCTTGTGCATCTGTAAATTATATTATAGGTTAGAAATAAACAATCTATTAGAAAAACTTTCTTTGTACAGTTCTTTAATTCTTCTTAATATCTTGCAAAACAAAGAAAAACTCATCATTTTATTGACAAAAAACAAAGGTATTTTTGCTACAGAGTGCCTGAGGAATAAAATCATCGTACCCCAGTTACATAATTATTAAAAATATTAAGTATTTCACCCAAAAGGAATTATATTAAGGAAATGAAAAAAATGCAATAATTTAGAATGAGCATCTTAATCAGGAAAATTGACATATTTTTTAATTCAAAAAATTTTGTAGAAAAAAATATTTTTAAAACATAATGAATTATGACTACGAAAAATGCAAGAAAAAAGAATGCTTTAAGTTTCATGTGTGGCTAAGTTGATATGGAATTAAAACGAAAAAATAATAACTCAGCCACCAGTGCGAGAGTTGAATATAACTGAAGTTAAATTTGAAGCAACTCTGAGCATTACACTAATATCAAACTTTCCCACTCGAAAACGCTAAATTTAACAGACACCCAAAGCAACTACTTTAATATCAATAAATTCTTTTAGCGGTATTCTTAATGGCATATAGGGCTGACACTGCAAAACTTTGCTACTATCAACCTTTTCCTGTCCCAAGAGTTGAATTCAATTAGTGCTGAAATTAGAGGACCTCCTAATGCCATCTAGCGTCGAGTACCACCACTAATTCTCGTCAACATAGTTAATTTAATAGTTACGTTAATATTAGCACAAACCTACAAAATTAACTTGAAAATAATGAACCAGTATAGTTAATAAATAATATCTGAATTATGTAAAAAGTTTGTTGTTACGTTCCGAAAAGGTTATGAGAATGTTTTTTTTATTTTTATTTTTATATACATTTTTTGTTATAGATCCAAACTAAAAGTAATTAGTAAAGTTATCTAATACTATTATAATTATCATTTTGGAGGACTTTAATTCATGCAAAGTTACTTCATTTAGATGAATAGTGTTGCTTTAAAAATATTCCCAAAATTGAAAAGAAAAATAAAAAGTCGCTTTACTTGAAATGGAACCAAAGGTTTAATATTGTAAAATAATTGCTTCCAATTGTTTCTTCGTTTTAAATTAGCTGAAATTTTAGAAAAAATTCATTTGAATTCTATTATCGGAACCTCTTTTGTATTTTATGAAATTTAAATATAGATTTTGATGCATGTTTAAAAAATGAATACAAAAACTAAAAATAACTAAATAAAAAAAAAAAGTACTTAATAGTAGTAGAAAAAAATGCCTGCCACCTAAAAGATAATTGTAATTATCGATGTTTACCAAAATTTGATAAAAAATTAACACTGAATCAAAAATCATGCTTGCTGTAATACACTTTTCAAAATATTTTGTTGCGGGATTTAAATTTGTTGTTGTCGAAATTCCTCCAAGACATTTTTTTCCAAATATGTACCAATTTAAATTTGCTTTCTTTCCATTTTTGAGCACCAATACATTTGGACTTTGACTTCATTTACTTAGAAAAGGTTTTATATAGGGTAAAAGTTACTAAACACAAGATAAATTTTTCATGAACGTACATGAATTACATGAGTGCCTTTTCATAGTATCCCTAGAAGTGGGTAATCGTGCATTTATGAAGAAATTTCAGCGTTAATTCGACTCTTTTACAATATATATTTTTTGCCCAACGAATTTTGGGAACTTCTCAACTAGAAGCACTGGTCAAACACCAAATTTACTGGAGTTAGGTGATAAATAATAATGTACCAAGAGGGCGATTAATACTCATTGAACCTTATTATGGAGGGTTATTTTTATGACATCCCTATTGGCCCATCAAGAATTGGAAGAAAATGAGCATTTGTTTCAAATAGGCAGAGAATTTACATAAAAAGAGAGTCATTGGGTCAGCTATTCCAACATTGTGATTAAAATATACAATTTTATTTTGCTTGTCTTCAGCTATTCTGTAATATAGTTTGGTAACAGTTTATATACTATTATTTTTACCCACTGTTATTATCCCACTTTGATTTTTGTTAAATATTGAGTATTTCAATGCGTTTGTGTTTTTCTTAACATTGTATTTTATTGCTCTTGAATTTGTTCATTGAGCAGGCATTTTCCCACGTTTAAACTTATTAAAAATTAATCGAAATAGTGAAGTAGACATAAACAATGAGGTGGAAAAAGAATATTTAATTTTAATTTGTTTATATATATATATTTTTTTCTTCCCAAAATTAAAATTTTATTTCTTGTTAACTTTAATGTTACATTATTTTATGTATTTGAAACTCAATGCGTGCCATAATTAATAAAATAATCAATAAATGGAATTTAGGCTTCGATTTAATACCTTTTCTATAAATTTTCATAAATGCTTTATTTTGTCGAGTCCAGATCAAAGACAAAATCCTGGGTGCACGCCCGACGACATATATCTCTATTTTTTTGTAAGGAGTGCAAATAATACACTTTTAAGATAGCTAAAAAATGCTTTATTAATACAAAAACTACTTTTATAAGAATTCAATAAAAAATCACGCCCTTTATTTCACACATTTTCTAAATCCATCTGTAAAGATCGTAGTTTATGAAATTACGGTAGAGCGGAATCAAAATAAAAATAATAATAATAAAAATTCAACCCTTACAAGATCTAAAACAAATGGATTCCTCTTTTTTTTTTTTAGTCAGATACACGTGGTGAAATCATAAAGGAAGAAGTTAGCAGTCAATTGTGGAATTTCTTTTCATCTACGTTTTTTTTTAAATATAGCGCAATTTAAAACCGTATTATTAAAAATTAAAATTATTTGTATTGCTATTAAAACTCCTCTGAAAAATAATTTTCTCCCCTCGCTCAATTTGAATCCGTCCGACTTTTTCACACAATCGGTAGCATTGCAACTTTTCATAATAAGACTTATGTACAGGGTGATTATAATTAAAGTTCCCACTTTCAAAATGCTGTACAAAAAGAATCACTTGTCACAATGAGTTTAAATTTGAACTGAAAACACTTGAAGAAGGGGGAAAATGGTACGGCATCCAAAAAAAAAAAAACGTTCCACCGATTTTTCCCATCCAATTTGGAATAAACTTGCCGTGGTGAATGGGCTTTCCATAGTGTCATAACTGTTGAATGACTTGGAAGTCATTTTTTCCGTCAAAAACCGAAACAATCAAGCACATTCAACACTATAGGTGGTTTAATGTGCAACTCAAGCCAAATGCGTCGTCATTTCGATTCAAAATATCACTGGCAGCCGAATTCACTTTCATCATACCGCTTGCAGCGCCATCTATTAATACATTTTGGAATTTATTTTGATACCGTACCATTTCCCCCTCTTCAAGTATCTTCAGTTCAAATTTGAACTCATTGTGACGAGTGTTTCTTCTTTTTTTTTTTTTTACAGCACTTTGAAAGTGGGACTTTAATTATAATCACCCTGTATATACCGTAGCGTAACTTGCTGTCCTTATTGGTTAAGTATCTCCCTGCGGTAGTAATCGAAATCGTATCTGACTACAAAGTGCCTGAAATATTGTTTTTTT
This sequence comes from Caerostris extrusa, assembly GCA_021605095.1. NCBI lineage: Eukaryota > Metazoa > Arthropoda > Arachnida > Araneae > Araneidae > Caerostris > Caerostris extrusa. The sequence continues at coordinate 2,311 of BPLR01020472.1, read as the reverse complement.
CTCCTCCTTTCTTTGTATTGGTTTATTTCTAGATGTTTCCAAGTCTGGAAAGTTCTAAAAACCTACATATATGTTGTTGTAATCCCAATCTTCGACATTAAAGTGTCGAGTTGAAATAAGCTACTGTTGTCATAATTTATCTTGATCTGCACTAATATTGTAAATAATTTACGTACAAGAAAATGAAGCATGTTTTACAGAAAAGAGCATAACGTTGAATTTAAGCATAAGCAGTAATAATAATAAAAATTAAGACAAGATTAAAATATTTTATTTAAATATAAAAATCAAAACCATTCTAGTTATGATGATATGTTATTCATAACTTTCAATCATTGAATATCATACTCATGCAATGTATTTTATTTAATAATTAAGTAGCATTTCCTTTGAGCTAAAATTACATTTCTGAGTTTTTAATTTTTCCCTTTTTTAATTATATAAAAATTATCTGATACAGAACAAAATATCTGCTCTTGATATTTTATGCATCCTACACATAAATATTTCTTTTTGTTATTGGGCATTTTGAAAAAAAAAAAAAATATATATATCTCCCTCTACTAATATTTCAATAGAAGTCCATTATATGACCTATAAATCTTATCACTTAATAGTGTTCTCACAAACACAAAAAATAATGAGGGGATGATGTAAGCATAATTGTAATAACAAGCAAAAACATTTGATGTATCAAAATCCACAATCTTCACTAAAGTCCTTCAATTCTAGATTTAAAAAATGCAAATATCAATATTCATTATCAGAAACACACCACACAAACAATATGAAAAAAAATAATATAATTTTTTATGAAATTTAATTTAATAAAAATGGAATGAACATCTAAAAAAACCTATTAAAATAATATATTACATTTATTATATGTAAAAAATCCAGCTAATTTTTTAACAAAAAATGAACGTATCTTGAATCCAAAGATAGCATATACGAAATACGTTATCCATGAAAATTGTAAATAAATAAAAAAGAGATTGAAAACCAATTTTACAACAATTATCGAGGAGTATTATTTACAGTTTTACAACAGTTATTGAAGCTTTTTTTTTTCAAAATTGTTTTGCACCTATATATTTAAGTAGCATCCCCTAACAAATAACTGATTTCATCTGTTTTTGTCTTTACACAGATGTTTCCTTTTTCAGACAATCAGTGGTTGTGATATATATCATTCTTTTTTGTGCTATGAGCTGTTATTATAATAGGAATCTCATTGAGTATCATAAAAACACCTATCTTATTGTTTTGAATACCTTGTTTTTAATCAAAACAGAAATATTTAAACTTTTACCAAACTTGCTGCCTTTATTTTACTGAAGAATTATATGAAATAGAGGCTTTAGCAAAAAAAATGATACCTACTTTCTTTTCTAATTACATAAATTTATTCAACAAGATAATTTCTAAGCATAAAAGGAAATATACTTTATTTTTTGCTACATAACATGGTTTCAACAAAATCTTCAGAATATTCTTGGACACACAACACATAATTTTACAGAAATTAAATTATGACCCAAAACTTAAGATAATCCATCATTCATTGGGATTAATATCAAAAATCTTTCATCTTCAGTCTCAAATTGATCCATGTTCCAAACAAACCCACATCCCACAATCCTTGATAAAAAAGGTTAAGAATTGCGGTCTTAGATATTTGTGTGTGTTTGCATAGATGCTGCAATCTTTGTCATAGTCTGCAATCCACATCACTGAAAACCAAGTCTGAACATCTCAACAAGCCCTGATTAATGCAAGTGGTGAGGTAAGTGTTGTGTTTCTGCTACAGGAACTCCTTTAATCGGATCGGGCAGCCATGAGAAGGGTGGTCACTTGTTTTTGTTATGCTGATCCATAAAAACAGTGCTCTGTAGTTTGTTTTTTATAGCTGTCACCATGGCAGCTAACCCCTGAAAAAATGCCAAAACAAAAAGTCATGAATAAGAGAAACACATTTCTCATGTGATAATTATGACTTTTAATAATATATTTGAAGTAGCTGATCATTAGACTTTAGTTCATTACAATCAACAATAATCTTTACATGCAAGCATTTGGTTAAACAATGTATTAAGGGCTTTTATTTTAGTTAAATATATTGTTATTTATATTAATAATTATAAATTATATATATAATGGGATATTTCTTTTAAGTGTATGAAAATGGATATGGAATGTAATATGTAAACAAGAAAATTATTTACTATAAAACAATTGATCTTAAATCAAAAGAATGAAAATTTCTTAAAAATGTAAAATCATATTAAGAAATTTTACCAATAACAAAAGC